>JBAPLJ010002348.1:0-39346 GCA_037832345.1 Rhizophora mangle | reverse complement strand
CATGGCTCAAGGGTGTCTATACAAAGTCCTTCTCTTCTTCTTCATTATCATTAATTAAAGAGGCAATGCACTCTTTGAATAGTACTTTATTCATAAAGAATGAATCTTTTGGTTAGAAGTTATACGGACTTTATTTTATAAAAGGAAATGCCACGCTCCGCGTGTTACGAGATATGGGGCGTTCTAAAGGGTCATACCTCTCGGCCCTCTTACGGGAAGGCCAATGCACCAGCCAGCCAGTGTGGTAGCGAACACGCTGTGCTGTAAGCTAAGCTGTTCACCTTGTAGACAGAGGAGATATAGAAAGTGTGCCGCGCGCGATTCATAAGATTCTATAGTAGCACCAATATATTTTTATATTTAACTTAGCCTGCCTCTCCCATCATGACTTTTCGAACCAACCAACCCGGATCTGCCCTCGCAAGTCTCTATGCATTTTGGGAACAGAGCATGCAAAATCGAGCAATGGATCTTAGAATAATTCAACTTTGAACGGCACGACTCTTTCTATTTTTTATTTTTGCGCTGGCATTTGAGTTGTCTCCCCTCCTCTTTCAATCGACACACTCGACTAGATAGCTCCGGTGGCCCGGCTTCTACCTCTATCAGGCGGAACGGCGACAGCCCCTACCCTCCCCTACCACGCTTCCCCAAGAACCCAAGGGAGACGGCAGCCCCCACCTCCACAACCACAGCATGGAGGAGCAACTCCTTAATCTGCACTACAACCAATCCAAATTTTCTCCAGATCGATATATGATGATGCTAAACCGAGACCAAGATAGAGAGAGAGGGCTGCCTCTTCGAGAAAAAAGCACTCATAGGAATGGTGCTAATTCCCATGTGACTTCTTGTCTCGTTTGCTTTCGAGAGCCTCCCCCTCCCCGTCCTTACTCGTCTTTTGAAAGCCGTCATCCTGGATTTTTTTTCGTATGCCGGGGAAAGTGCCCCACCTTTATACAAAAATTATTATTTCAATTTCCTCGGGTCTGGTCTCTCTATAAAGCCCGGGTGGAAGCACAAAAAAAAGAAAGAATCTAAATAAAGGGCCGAAGGGAAGGGGGCCCACTACTTCTTCATTCAGGGGGGAGACTAGCCTCATTACTTCCCACTGGGCGAGAGATGGACCTAAGCCACCTACCCACTCATCAATCACGGTCTTCAGCTGACTTGCACTGATAGACCCCTATTGTATTGGAATTAGGCGCCCATCTTTTTACTGTTGTCAACTAATCTCTTCAATCTTCGATTATACTCTATGTTAGAACATTTCTGTGAATGCTATTCTGATCTAAGTGGTCCTATTCTCTGTCCCGTGCTAGGAAGCATTACTCCTCTTTTCATTCCAAATTCAAGAATACGACCGATACGATTGATTGGTCTGTGTGCCTCTCTTATTACTTTTTTTATTCCCCTGTTCCTCGGATACAATTCGATCCTTCTACGGCCAAATCTCAATTTGTGGAAAGCCTTCGATGGCTTCCTTATGAGAACATCCATTTTTTTTGGGGTATAGACGGCATCTCTTTATTCTTCGTGATATTGACCACATTTCTGATTCCTATTTGCATTTCAGTGGGTTGGTCTGGTATGAGAAGTTATGGGAAAGAGTATATTACAGCATCTCTAATTCGTGAATTTCTAATGATCGCCGTGTTCCGCATGCTGGATCCTCTACTATTCTATGTTCTTCCCGAAAGCGTGCTAATCCCTATGTTGTGCGGAGCTGAGCATCTTCTATTCGCTGGGATAAAGCTTTTCCCTCTGCAGGAGCCTTGTGCAGTAAACCCCCTACGGGCGGTCGTCCGTCGTCGTAAAGTAGTCGCCGCGAAGCTTTCGGGAAGAGGGGTAGTCTTGTGTGTAAGCATAGCATTTCTGGTCGAACCCGCCAAACCCAACAAAGAAGAACCGAACCTGACAGACACATCTTTTTCCTTTTGGAAGAGTACTCCGAGTAGTGGGTACCTCGTAGGACCTCGGCCCGCCTACTCGGGTCTTGTATGGATATGCAGGAAGGGGTGCTCCTAGGTGTGTGTAGGGGTTGTGTTTGTTCGCGAGAATGGATTCCTCGTCAAGTCAGTTTGGGGGGGGGTGTGGACACACTTGCGCGAATTCGGGTAACGGCTACAGGGGAGAAATCGAAAGGAAACTGTACCCGACCAGGGATGGACGTAAACTCGTAAGCTACCGAGGGTAGGGATAATCGTCCAGGTCTTATTGTGAAACAAAAAAGCCGCCCCGCCACAGCAGGCGGGTTGGTTCCTCTGTCATCGCCGGGGAGCTCTTGGCGAGGAGACCTTAAGATAAGTTGCTAAAACAAAGGGGAGGATCGACCCGTTCAGTATAATTCCGAAGAAAGACTGTTGGCAGCAGGTGGAGACCTTTCTTTGGCCCCCTTCAAAAGGAAATGCGGGGGCGGGGTTAAGCTCGGCAGAGGGTTCGAAAGAAAATAGGGTAGGGTCCTGTCCTTAAGATTCAGCTAAGAAAAAGAAAAGAGTTCCAAACCTTTATGTTTATGTATGCACCTCCGTATAAGTGCTGCGTACAAGTTCCGGCCAGGAAAATTGGGAAAGATCAAACCAATTTGAACCGCTCACATCACAGTAGTAGTAGCGTAAAGACCGTAAGTCGGGGGGAGGCCCTTGCGGAAGCCCTGCCTGTCCTTCTCTATTACTTTCACATCTCCCTCTCTCTCTCTCTATATATATATAATCCGCTGCGTGAGCAACCCGACTGTGCTTGACTTTCAATGTGCTCTACAGGCCGAACTCTATCTTTCTTCCCAACGAGCCCATTTCTCTTTTGATTTGGAAGACGGGCCTTGCGTTCGGTTCGAAAGGCATGGTTTTCCGTATTCTCCAGATAGGGCCCCCCACTAGTCCGGCTAGCTAGTGAGCGGTTCTTTCGGGCGAGAAGCAGGCCGGGCCCGTAGGGCGGGCATCTCCCGCAACGCAAGCTGCATTGTTCGCCACCACCCGAGATGCAAAAGATTCGAGAGTCCCAGGCTGAAAATACATGCATAGATAGTGGTCTAATGACAAGGGCCGACGACGGAAGCTCGGGACGGAGCCGTATGATGCGGAAGTCTCACGTACGGTTCCCTGAGAAGGGAGTGGCTACCTACTGGAGCTTCGACCAACCACCACCGGTCAATTCCGCTTTGGGGCCACCTCTGACTCTACCATTATTATAGGGGTATGGGGTTCGAGACAAAGAAAGATCAAGGCAGCATATCAGTTTTTCCTTTATACTTTACTTGGATCTGTTTTTATGCTATTAGCTATTCTCTTGATTCTTCTCCAAACAGGAACCACCGATTTACAAATATCATTAACTACAGAATTGAGTGAGCGGCGCCAAATCTTTCTATGGATTGCTTCTTTCGCCTCTTTCGCCGTCAAAGTGCCTATGGTACCAGTTCATATTTGGTTACCCGAAGCTCATGTAGAGGCACCTACGGCAGGATCCGTCATCTTGGCAGGAATTCCTTTAAAATTGGGAACCTACGGCTTTTTAAGATTTTCAATACCCATGTTTCCCGAAGCGACACTTTCTTCCACTCCTTTCATTTATATACTCAAGCAAGCGATTGCTATAATATATACTTCCTTGACCACTTCAAGACAGATCGATCTTAAGAAGATCATTGCTTACTCCTCAGTAGCCCATATGAATCTGGTGACTATTGGTATGTTTAGTCGGGCGGCGGCGGCCGGTTAGGTCACCTATTTTGAGTTATGGACACACAAGTCCAAAACATGTGTGCCGGGCGTGCGCCCCATCAACTCAACCTACTAGCAATGGGGGAGAAAAAACATAGCATGTCGCAATAAAAGCTTGATTCGAGGCGTCAGCAAAAGACTGCCGCCTGTTCCAAAAACAAAAGCCCCTTAGCGCCCCGGAACGGGAGTGGAGGACGGCCCTACGCGCAGGCAACAGCAGCACTGGCTCCACGAAGTCAGAATCGAATCTTTCTGTTGGCAATTCATTCGTGAATAAGAATTCAAGGGCTAGAAGCGCTCGCTTCTAGCTGCTTCTTATTACTTATTGGCTATGTTGGCGTGGCGAAAATGAACGTGCTATTTTCAAATCGATTGATAGAAGCCTGCTGATCTGTTCTGATAGATCAAAAGAGTAGGAATGGATAGAGAGGGAATCTATCAATAATAAGGGGAAATCCCCTATTTCTATCTATTGATGAGACAACTATCTTTTTTTGATCCATCAGAAAGAAATCGATATGTATATGTATCTGATGGAGTCTACATCTTACGTAGAAGCGCCTAAGCGCTTTTTGGGCCAGCTCAGTTCTCTTATCCATCGGTCCAATGCACTGGGCTCATCTCATGCAGGGAAAAGCCAAAATGTAGTTGTCTTGTTGTTGTTCGCCGCCTCGACGCATTCCCTTCTCTCCCCGGCATCGTCCCACACAGAAAGAAAGAGCGCAGAGCCCCGGCCCGCCCTGTAGGTCCGCTAACGTAAAGCGAGGAGTTGAGCCTGAACTGGCGAACCGAAGTCACTTTCGGAACCATACTTCCTAGAGCTAACACGTGTCCAGTCCAGCGGGAACGCGCAGCGCAAACGAACGTGAGCTGCTATACCGAATCCCCCGCTGGCCATCGGGGACCGAGTGGTAAGGCCATGATCCGCAGGGGAACGGATCCCTCATTCTTCCATTGGGGACAGGTGCACGAACGACAACTCCAAACGTCACACATCCGCCGCCTACCTACCGTTTAGGTGGAACCAGCGAGATCCAGCTAAAATAAAGAAAAAAAGTGTCGCGGCTGCTCCACTCCGCCGCGGTCTCATGAACGCTACGCACCTTGCCTTCCCGCGCGCGAAGCGAATGGGCCCTGTGCTGTGCGTCAGTTTCGGGGCGGGTTCCAGGATGATCGCCTAGCCCTAGCCGCATATCCGCTGCGCTCAATATGCGGGATTTCTCTTGGATTAGATCTTTCCCTTTTTTGGACCTAGCGAAAAGGACTTGAAGCCTTCGCGCAAGCAAGCGCGAGAGAAGGAAGCAAAGTAGAAGCTTTGCCAGAAGCAAGACGAGGAAGCGGAGCTCTCGTATAAGCGCTAGCTTCCCCCGACCGACAAAAATACAAGAGTCGCGACCTACTTTGATTCAAAAGAAAGGCGAAGGCTTTGGCAAGAAGCAAACGGCTTTCTATCATAGTTGCAAGGCTTCCAAACCTTAACTACTTAAGTACCAAAGGCTGCTTTCGCTTGCTTTCATAAGGGGGCTGTTCACTAAAAGCTATCAGCGCTGTCTTAGATTGAACGGTAATAAGATAAGTCCACGTTCAATCTCTAAGGCGGCTTTCCGTTGATAACGGAATAGTCTTCGTGTCCAAAGGTCAGGCCCTAGCTTATAGAGTTCGCTGCTTTTCCCAGGCCGGAAAAGGGGTTATACTGCTCGCCTTTGTTTGATATATTCATAAAGTACCAATACAAATTACAACTACACCAAAGTAGAAGGGCCACTATAGAAGCTAAAAGTAGCCTATAGTATAGTAGTCGGCCTAACCAAAGCGTCACAACAAGAGAAAATTAGCCTTATGAATGGAATCTTAAGTAGGGGGCTTAGCCCGCCCGCCTACCAATCAAAGAGGCTGAGAGTAAGCGTAAGCTCACCCGTAAGCTCTTCGAGCTTACCTTCATTCGCTTTGCGGGAGCCGCACAGCACATAGCTGGAAGTCAGAGGGCCCATACTACCTGCCTAACCCTTCGCTCCGAGGGACCGTTTATCGGAAAGCGCCTTCTAAACCACCCCATTCATCCAAAAGAGAAGGGAAGGGGCCTATGTATTTTCATAACCCCTGCTGATTTTACCCTATCTACACCCGGAGCCAATCTCCTATCGGTCCTGCCATCACGCCGAAGAACAAGAGCTCGTGTGGAACCTTTTCTTTCTGGCGTAACAGCGGTGGAACGTAACAAAATATTACGGTCGCGTAACATAAGGGCCGGAAGTACGGTAAACTCGGCCAAAATATGACACCCGAAGGGCCCGCCCTTCTTCTTCAGTCAAGCCGACCTCTTTTTAGCCAGTGCTGACGCAGTTCGCACGTAGATAAGGAAAGCAAAATCCCAGTGAGGGGGGGGGGAATGGGGGCCGGTGCCTTTCTTTTACGGCCTCCTATTTATCAGCCGTGGGGAACTACTGCTCGGTCGGGGGGAAGGGAAGATTCCATATTGCCGAGCCGAAGGGCAGCACTTCTGTACGTGATCGTAGTATATCACGTCGTCTCGTCCCCGCTGCATTGAAGAGTACCTAT
Source organism: Rhizophora mangle (assembly GCA_037832345.1). NCBI lineage: Eukaryota > Viridiplantae > Streptophyta > Magnoliopsida > Malpighiales > Rhizophoraceae > Rhizophora > Rhizophora mangle. The sequence continues at coordinate 33,065 of JBAPLJ010002348.1, read as the reverse complement.
GCACTATGTTCCGGTTCACTGATAAAGAAGATAGAGTTGGGGTGGGGGTCTACGATGTGATACTCAAGTATGACCCGGGTAGATACATGCTAACTATGGGTAGGAAGCGGGAACCATTATGTAAATAACTTCGGGGGGTTACAGATCTCTTATACTACCTGAGATCGACAGAGCGGAACGACCAGAAAAAGAAGTGAAGTTAGAAAGCCGTATGATAGATGGTAACTATCTTGTACGGTTCGGGGGGGGGGGTAATCGGCGTACTCTGATCAGTGGGGGGAAATCTTTGGCTCTATCGAACATACAGGGAATTGGAGGTAGCATTCTACCGAAGTTAAGTCATGGACTGGTTCCTTCAGCCCTTTTTCTATGTGTTGGTGTTCTATATGACCGACATAAGACTCGACGACTGTTAGATATTACGGAGGTTTAGTGAGCACCATGCCGAATCTCTCTACCATTTTCTTCTCTTCTACTTTGGCCAATATGAGTTCACCTGGTACTAGCAGCTTTATCGGGGAATTTCCCATCTCAGTAGGAGCTTTCCAAAGAAATAGCTTAGTAGCCACATTAGCAGCGCTTGGGATGATTTTAGGCGCGGCCTATTCCCTTTGGCTATATAATCGTGTGGTTTCTGGAAATTTAAAAAACCCGATTTCCTCCATAAATTCTCCGATTCAAATGTCAGAGAAGTTTCCATATTTATACCTTTTTCTTGTTGGAGGGGCGACCGTCCGTTGAACTACTACCAAAGAAAAAAGGCAAGAAAAAAGAGAGCCTCCGCCCGTTTGAGTCGTTGCGAGACGGAAAGCGTACCGGCAGTTTGAGTCGCGAAAGGGCCGCTATATAAATAATAGATATATATATATCTAGAAACAATAAGATAATCATTTTATTTATCTAATTGTTCATTCCTGGGAAGAGGAAGAAGCAGATAGAGCAAAGGCCTCCCCTTTTCTTTCCGTCCGCTCTTCCCGAAGTGAGCGAATTGCATGTAGAGATCCATAGGGGCTTATAGTTTAATTGGTTGAAACGTACCGCTCATAACGGTGATATTGTAGGTTCGAGCCCTACTAAGCCTACCGCCCCTTCTCTTCACCCGATACAAGGCAGTCGAAGTCCCCGCCACCCTGCAGATCTCAATGACGATTTTCTCAGGGTGATTAGAGACCTCATTTCTGTGCATGACCGGGTGATCCTAGTGTTGATTGAGACTAGAATAAGTGGTGATAGGGCTGATGAGGTGTCTCGAAGGATTGGGTTCTCTAGTTCGACGCGAATGGAAGCTCAAGGGTTTAGTGGAGGCATATGGGTCTTTTGGAGGACTGAGCGTTTTTAGGTTCCAATTTTCTCTAAAGACTCTCAGTGTGTGAACTTGTTCATTGAAAATATTAAGAGTGAGCATTGGATTTTCTCGGCGGTATATGCTAGCCCAATCCCTGCAAGACGAGAGTACTTATGGGAGGCGCTCTATCAGCTCACGAAGATACATAATAGGCCATGGCTGGTAGCAGGAGATTTGAATGCCTAGAAGTTGGCCTCGGAGAAAAGTGGGAGTTCCAATAAGGTGTACCGTAAGTGTGCTCGATTTGCTAGATGGATTGATGATTGCGAGCTTATTGATCTAGGTTTTTCTGGACCAAAATTGACATGGTCAAGAGAGTATGGTTTGAGAAAGATTAGCATCCGGCTTGATAGGGCGTTAGCGAATGCCTCTTGGAGAAGCTTGTTTCCAGAAGCGACGGTTTCACACCTCCCGAATATCTATTCGGATCATACCCCCTTACTGATTGATTTATTTGGTGCCATTCCTCCTCCAATTTAGGTTTCAAGCAGCGTGATTGACGCATTTGGAATTTCGGCCTTTTGTTCTGGATAGTTGGGAGAATAGTCTGCCTCTCAATGAGACCCTTGCAAGTTTGACAGAAAAAGGAAAGGTGTGGAATAAACAGGTGTATTGAAAAAGAGGAGGATTTTGGCAAGATTGGGTGGTATTCAAAGAGCCCTTTCGGAAAGAAATTCGGTGCACCTTTTCGGATTGGAAAAGAATCTCAAGGCAGAGTATAGAGAAGTGCTCACGCAAGAAGAGATCTTATGGTACCACAAATCCAGGGTGCAATGGATTCAATTTGGTGATTGTAACTCGCAATTTTTTCACACGTCTACTCTCATCCGAAGGAAAAAAGAAATTGGATTGGAAGCTTAAAGGGGGATGATGGAAGTTGGATCACGGATGTCAACCTGTTGAAGAATATGGTTGTTCCATTTTTTCAGAAACTCTATACAGACGAGGGAAATCCAGGTATGCCTGTTAACTTTGTCAATGCTCCGCCCTTGTCTTACTGATGAGCAAATTGCTTCTTTGATGAAGCCAGTGACTCCTAGGGATGTCAAGGATGCGCTTGGAGCATACAAAGCACCTGGAGACGATGGATTTCAGCCATCCCCAAAATTTTGGGATGGAGTTGGTCCCTCTTTGTGTGGTATGGTCTTGAGGGCTTTCCTTGATAAAAGCTTGCCTCAGGGGATCAATCATACTTTGATCAAGTTGATTCCAAAGGTCCCCTTTCCAAAAAGCAGAGAAATGAAGAAGTGACGTCCAAAAGCCCGTGGTCGAAATGCCGCCTCCACGAGAAGGGAGAAGAAGTGGAAGTTCCCGTTGAGGAGCCCAAGATGCGGGAGTACGGGAGAAGGGACCCAGACCTAATTAGAGCCGCTTTGCAGGCCCGAGTGCAAGACGAAATCGCTCAAAAGGGGAGCGCGATCCGAAGGGTCGTGGAAGAATTATTCGAGGCGGAAAAAGCGGAATTTAGCCCGCTCGGATTTAGATTTCCGCAAGTTGGACCAGTTTGTGGACAAAATAATCGGACAAGATGCCTATCGCTTTGATCCCCCTACTCTTGAAAACAAGCATAAATCTTTTTCCCGGCTCTTAACCCAACTGAGTAAGGAGGATAGCTCCATAAACTATCAGATGAAACGCGATATTGAACGCAATCTTCTCGATTTCATTGTCCAAGAATGAGGAAGAAGGGAATGTAATATTTTTTTTTCAAGACACTCATTACTGGTTGAGCTGATACGAGTAGTTTCAAATCGGATGCTATCCAACCTATCTTTATCATCCCCCTCTTCTCTCTCTCTCTCTCTCTCAATCAGTCTTTGACTACCTTGACTAGAATCGGATTCTAAGACTTATATTACTACAAGACCTTGAACATTAGAAGCTCTCCTTCTCAAGCACTGGCTGCGGATTGGGATCAAGGCTTCTTTCCTTTGCTGAATCAGGAATAGCCGACTCCAGGTAATTTTCCCAGCTCAAAGGCGATGACTAGTAGATCCGGGGGTACCTAGAAAGCGAACAAATGTTCCCATGGTCATGATTGTTTACTAAACTGCCCTTTCTCTGATTCCCCTTGCCGACTCTAAACTAACTCATGCTTGAATGTGAACAAGCGAGAGTACGGAAAGCGGCATTCTACTGATTTTCTTACCTTCTTCCCTTCCTTAGAGTCTCTCTCTCTCTCTCTCCCCGAGAAAAGCGAATGTTCGAAGCTTTCAGCGGGCTAGAGTCGTCTTAAGGCAAGGCCAAAGGCAAGGGTCTTGTGTGTGTTAAGGCTAAAGTCTAACTCCTTTCTTTGTCAACCCTGTCTCCGTCTCCAGATGAGAGGTGAAGGCACTTTTTGTCTTTGCCTTTGAGTTAGAAGTTGGTTCAGTTCTCAGTTGCTATTGGTGTATGCCTTTGACGCTACGCCCCTTGACTTGGTCTTCTGTTTCTGATTCAATTGCTAACAAGCCCTTCGTGGCAAAGAGCCTTTTCTATTAGTCCCCCAGCTCCTTACAGAACACTTGCTACCGTGGCGCTACGCACGCACCTTATACGAGAGACGAGAGATCTTTGCTTTTCGTTGAGCTCTTTTCCTTTCCGTTGCGTTTAGCTAGGCTAGGAACCTCAGAACCTCTTGACTCTAATTCCTTCCTCTTCCCGAGCGGATCCCTATTGGTGGACTCAGCTTGGCCATTCCCTTGTGAGTAAAAAGGAGTGGATTGCTCATGGTCTGAACTCTCAATCTGATCGAACAAGCCGTAAGGGCTTTCTAGAGCGTTAGACTGCGTCTTCAGGTACGTATATTGGTGGATTCCTCATCAGATTCCCTAAACGTGAGATTTTCCGGGCGAATCCTTATCCTTAAAGATTCTCTGGGAAAGGGCTCCGTAACATCTATCTCAAAAGAAGGAAGGACATTCTATTATGCCTTCTTCTCCCCATTCCCGGCCGTAGCACGGGCAAATCTATCTTAAACGGGTGCCCCGACTGATTATTTCCTAGGAGCTATTCCTACCATTATCCCACGTCCCTTGTCTTTACCGCTCTAGCAACTGCCATTCATTCCTTGTCTACTTTCAAAGGGATGCGTTTGCTTTGCTTACATTGGTAGTTTTTTCCCTGGACTGATTGGCTCCAACTAGTTGGATGGGTCCCTGCCGCTTTATCTGGCTATTGCGGGCTGAGTCTAGTCGCTTCCCCCTGTTCGATGGAAGTTGGAGTTCTTACCCCGAGTCCATCTCCATTGAGATCTCTCGCCCTCGTGATATCTCTAGGAGGCAATTTTTCGGCTTTCTATGCTCTCCCCCCTCTACGCTTTTTAGGGCTTCGGGTAGAGAGGTTAGAGGCGCGCTGAAGTCCCTTCCCTCTCTCTTGGCCGGACTATTCTTGTCCAATAACCATTCTGAGTGGAAGTAGGACGTATGGCCAAAGGAAGAACTACGGCAATCTAATTACTATGCTGCTTCCAGTAGTACTTAGCTAGCTGACTATGTTTGGATCGTATCTCGTTCAACCATAGAATCACATGAGTACGATAAGGCGGGGCTACCGGAAACTCTTGCTAAACTTTTTCTTACCGGAGTTGGAGCCCTTTTCTCAGTTAGGGAGTATCCGTTGGTCCCTATCATTCGTGATAATGGCTTAGCTAACCATTCTTTCGTTAAGAGTTCCGCGCTTTCCGGCATCGTATAGTAAGGTGAAAACAGAACTTATTCGAGGCCCCGTCGTCTAGGACAGAGAGGCTGTACGTATAGAGAAGGAAAGTCTATTTTTACCAGAGTCTAGCTAACTTTAACCCAAGATAAATCTTGAAGAGGTTATTCTTCTTCAGTAGCAGATTCGGATAGTGATCAGTACCCCTCTCGTTCTTCCCATAGAAAGTTTTTTCTATGAAAGTAACTAAAGGTTTACTGAGCTTTAAAAGAATAGGCTCCTTGAGGCATGCTACTGGACTTTAGGCATCTCTTTTTTATATGAACATTCACCGTAGAAGCGGAGAAGCTGAAGATGGATATCGGACTCTGGGATTAGTGTAGCGGATAGTCTCCGGGTCTCTTGAGGTAGGGTTTAGCTAACCCTTGACCCTTGCTTCAGGTATCTTTTTCTTTTTTTTCTCAGTGGCTTCGTATAAATAAGAGGTATTGTGCGTTTTCTTAGTTCAGGCGTGTAATGCAAGAACGAGTAGGATATCAGCTCGGTAGCATAGCTGACTATACCAGATATCTTTCCTGCTCGGTGGTGTGGTCCCCTCCCCCCCCCCCATTCCCCCCAGGGAAAGATATGGAAGTGACTCCTACCGCGACATGAGAGGCCGGTCTGAGATTGAAAACGAGCCATCTCCTGGCCCCCATCTGGAGAGGAAGCAGGCTGCTAACTTGAAACCTGCCTCCTTGAATGCCTTGAATTAGGTATTGACCCGGATATGACCTCGTGAGCTCCGAATGGGTAGTCAATCCCTAAACCTAAAAACGAAAATGTCTGTCTTCCTTGCCTTGTTCCCTACTGACTCACAGTGTCACTAGGCGAGTCTCCTTGTTATCAGATGACCTAAGTGACGGTGGAGGACTCGCTAGCAGGATGCAAAGATCCGATCCCCACTGGAACTCGACCTATCCCAATATCCCTCGCTACACACTCTCACCCAGCTTCATGGTCACACTGATAACTGTTCACTCTCTCACTATCTGAACTTGAGGGTTCCGTTTGTGTTCCGCGAACTCAATAACCACTTATTTGAAATGCTATAGCGGATGTAATTGAATTGGTCCCAATTCAACACTAAACAAGTACGAACTAATTGAATACTTGTGTCAGAAATTCCCCGAATTTGTTTACCAGTTCCACAAAGAATATAATTGACAATTCGAAGTTTCAGAGTCTCCGTTTCCTGCAATAGATCCTGTGGGAAAAGTGTTTCTAAATTTATACCGTCCGCTATCTCATATATGATTACTGGTCGAACCAAAACAAAAAACTTTTTCTTATTTAATGTGATCCGTTGGGCATAGATCCAATTTTTCAATTTTTTTGATTTATTAGAATTGGTTTGTACCATTCCTGATGATATCAAGATACCGCTATGTCGGGACATCTTATCTGTCTCTCTCGGAAAATAGATATCTCCAGAAAAGATTTTAAGTTCCATTTTTTTTTTTGTTCTCTCCACTCGGACCAATCCACCTACTCGACTTCTTGTATTTAAAGTTATTTGTGTATCTACTCCAATGATACTATTGTTCCGTACCATTAAGGATAAGGAAGAAGATTCGGAGAAAATATACATTTCCTCGGGAATTAAAAAAAAGCGATCCACTTTCATTTGGTATTTTGGCTTAAATTCTTTGACTCCTCGATACTCAATCAAATCTTCTTTTTTTTTTTTTGAATGCACCCCCATGGCCCCATATTTAGTAATTCCTAAACTCTTTCTGCGGTATTGCGGATCGTCGAAATAAGCAAAAATACAATTTCTACGTAAAATACCGATAGGTATTTCAATCGAAATAGCGGAGCAGGGCATTAGTTCTTTCTCTCGTTCTTGAATCGATTGGAATGGGATGATGAATCTATTTCTTCGTCTCTTTTTGCCAATAAATCAGAATTCTCGTGGGGAATGGTAGGATATATGAGATTACAATGACTGGTACATATGATTCGATTAAGTTCTGAATAATCAGGAATCCCATTTTCTTTTTTACCCGAAGGATCTGACCTAAAAAATTTGTGTTTAACTTGATCATTATTTAATGAAGGGCTATTTCTATATTTCTATATTTATATTTAGAATATATTTTCTTTCAACAGAAAGAGAATGAACATTCATTTGATCTTGATCCTTGTGTAGCGAAAAAGGGACTATACTGGATCCGCGCGAACCCCCCGATAATATCCATAAATGGCTTGTTTTTGGTAATAAATGCACATTACTATATGTAAATTCAGGTGCATGGTATACATCGGTACTCCAGTGCATTTCTCCTTCTAAGTGGGAATAAATATGTTTTCGAACCCTTTCTTTAAAAAAATTCAAAGTGTATGTTCCCGCACGAATTTCAGCAATCACCTGTTCTGATTCTACATATTGAGCGTTTTGAACTAAAAGAAGACTTTTTGGTGGAATAGTCACATTATGTATAATATCTTGACTCTCAATAGTTACATACAAGTCTATATAACATAGAAAAAGCAGGATGTCCATGACGTTGAGCAAAACCTTTTTTTTTTCATCGAGATTGGGTTGGTGTTTTTTTTCATCGAGATGTACTTGGTACAAGATCTCAAATCATCAAATCTTCTTAGGAGCCCAATTATTCCCATGCTTTCCGTTGGTCAACAACCAACCACAACTCAAACTAGAATTCTTCACTAAAAAGGCTTGACGGAGTTAAGCTGTCTGGAGTGATTTTTTTTTCTCAATCTCATTTAATGACAAATTTGTTCCGATCCTTTTGCTCCACTTTTCTTGTTCTTTTGGTATTCAGTTCGAAGAAGATCTCAATCTATAATGAAGAAATGATAGTAGCTCGTTGTTTTATAGGCTTTATCATATTCAGTCGTCGAAGAGTTTAGGTAATACTTTCAAAGTGACTCTCGACGGGAGAATCCAGGCTATTCAGGAAGAATCGCAGCAATTCCCCAATCCTAACGAAGTAGTTCCTTCGGAATCCAATGAACAACAACGATTACTTAGGATCAGCTTGCGAATTTGTGGCACCGTAGTAGAATCATTACCAATGGCACGCTGTGCGCCTAAGTGCGAAAAAACAGTGCAAGCTTTGTTATGCCGAAAAACCTAAATGTTAAGTCAGCAACACTTCCAAATGCCACTTCTTCGATAGTAGAACTCATTCGAGAGGGCTTGGTGGTCTTAAGAATGGTCATGCTATCAATCCAAGACGACTTTTTTTCAGGAAGTGCAGCAGTACTTGAGAGATTATGGGATATCTTTTTTATGGTTATGCCGGCGATGATAGGTGGATTTGGTAATTGGTTTGTTCCAATTCTGATAGGTGCACCTGACATGGCATTTCCACGATTAAATAATATTTCATTCTGGTTGTTGCCACCAAGTCTCTTACTCCTATTAAGCTCAGCCTTAGTGGAAGTGGGTAGCGGAACTGGATGGACGGTCTATCCGCCCTTAAGTGGTATTACCAGCCATTCTGGAGGAGCAGTTGATTTAGCAATTTTTAGTCTTCATCTATCTGGTGTTTCATCCATTTTAGGTTCTATCAATTTTATAACAACTATCTTCAACATGCGTGGACCTGGAATGACTATGCATAGATTACCCCTCTTTGTGTGGTCCGTTCTAGTAACAGCATTCCTACTTTTATTATCACTTCCGGTACTGGCAGGGGCAATTACCATGTTATTAACCGATCGAAACTTTAATACAACCTTTTTTGATCCCGCTGGAGGGGGAGACCCCATATTATACCAGCATCTCTTTTGGTTCTTCGGTCATCCAGAGGTGTATATTCCCATTCTGCCTGGATCCGGTATCATAAGTCATATCGTTTCGACTTTTTCGGGAAAACCTGTTTTCGGGTATCTAGGCATGGTTTATGCCATGATCAGTATAGGTGTTCTTGGATTTCTTGTTTGGGCTCATCATATGTTTTACTGTGGGCTTAGACGTTGATACCCGTGCCTACTTCACCGCAGCTACCATGATCATAGCTGTCCCCACTGGAATCAAAATCTTTAGTTGGATCGCTACCATGTGGGGGGGTTACAATACAAAACACCCATGTTATTTGCTGTAGGGTTCATCTTTTTGTTCACCATAGGAGGACTCACTGGAATAGTCCCGGCAAATTCTGGGCTAGACATTGCTCTACATGATACTTATTATGTGGTTGCACATTTCCATTATGTACTTTCTATGGGAGCCGTTTTTGCTTTATTTGCAGGATTTCACTATTGGGTGGGTAAAATCTTTGGTCGGACATACCCTGAAACTTTAGGTCAAATCCATTTTTGGATCACTTCTTTCGGGGTTAATCCGACCTTCTTTCCCATGCATTTCTTAGGGCTTTCGGGTATGCCACGTCGCATTCCAGATTATCCAGATGCTTACGCTGGATGGAATGCCCTTAGCAGTTTTGGCTCTTATATATCCGTAATTGGGATTTGTCGTTTCTTCGTGGTCGTAACAATCACTTCAAGCAGTGGAAATAACAAAAGATGTGCTCCAAGTCCTTGGGCTGTTGAACAGAATTCAACCACACTGGAATGGATGGTACAAAGTCCTCCAGCTTTTCATACTTTTGGAGAACTTCCAGCTATCAAGGAGACGAAAAGCTATGTGAAGTAAAAGAAGAAAAGGTTGCCGACTGCTACTAAGAACCTAACAGAAAAAAGACATAAATGTTCACAACTGCTCTAGCACCATTCCATTGAGTCCTGAGGCTGGTCAAGATACCAAGGCAAGTCTAGTTCCTGTCTGTCTGTTATGAGCCTTATGAGGTCCCTGTCTCTTATTAGAAAGTATCTATCAGTAATGAGAAGCTACATACTCTCTTTTTAAGCGTAAGAAGAAAAGGTATGCATCCCTTAGGACTCTCCGCTCCGAATATCTTTATTCTTGTTTTGTTTACTATGTGTTCCCTATTGAATCCAATTTTCTTTTGCTCTGGGCTAGAGCTGGACAAACTGATGAGGAATTTCCTTGGGTCGGCAAGTGAAGCAAAAGTAAATTGGGACTCCGTTTGCAAGCCTAAATCTGAAGGAACGCGCAACGGCAACACTTTACTTTGCCCATGCTGGGAGAGGATTCTTAACTTAAAGATTCCCATGTCAGCCTTGCTTCCTTGAGAGGTTTTTCAGCTTCTCAATGCCTGGAAAATCTCGTCGGCATCAATGAGTCGCTGAATGACGGCTCGAAGAGTCAAGCAGTTATCAGTAGTGTGACCATGATGCCTGTGGAAGTCAGAGTTCAGATTCTGATTCCACTTCTCTGGGAGGAGTTTTCTCTGGTGGAAATTATATGATATCCTTGAAAAGAGGCAAGAGCTTGCTCATGGGTATCGGCAAAGGAGGATACTCGGGGCTTTGATTAGAGCCGACGTTCCTTTTTTTTTTTTGATTAGAATAATCATAGGGGATGCGCGCGTTCTGGTTACGCTGCCTTCTTTGATCTTCATCAGGGTTTGGTTGGGCTTGGACTGGACGACGATTGCCATTTCTTTGCCCCTGATTGCGACCTTGTGTCGACTTCGTTTCGGGTTCTGGAAGCCGAACCTCTACAACTCCTACAGCTTCCTCTTGCACGATAGCAGCATTAGAAGTAGTAGTAGTAGGTTTGACGGCCTTTTTTCTTTCGCCTGAGCGACTGGCGGCTTTGAAGAGGTCGACGCATTTGAAGTAGTGGGTATCGTGCCGTCTTTGATTCTCCTTTCCATTCGTGAAACTCTTTGATAGAGTTTCACTTGGGTAGTTGGGTTTCCGACTCTAGCCAGAGGATTCAAACATGAAGGAATATACATCTTCGAGGGAAAGTCTATGGAGGCTCAGGCAAATCAAATAGGTACGGAGCCTAATCTTTTTTTTGCATTACAGATTGGATTGGGGCATCTTAACTTCACTAAGCTGTTGAAGTTAAGTAAGACTGATTTATCAACTGAATCAACGGCATAATCATCAGAACCGACTGCAGCTTCATTGACTGAATGAATTGGTACCTTTATAGGCACCATCCTGGTGCTGGCTGTAGCCGTGGGAGGTGGGGGCTCTACCAAAAAGCATACAACGACACAATCAACAGGTGAGTCCTTACCCGCACTCCAAGCAGGTGGGTGTATGGACGAACACAACGACTTAATCAACTGGATCCACCGAAGCTATTTCCTCTAGACAGAATAAGGCTCTCGTTGAGAGATCTATTAGTGATTGGGCCACCCCTCCTGGCAAAGGCATTCAGGCGCCTTTTGGAAATGGGTTACAATCTTTCCTTCCCTTTCTTTATGACAGAGCAATTGAATGAAGCGGTGCGGGTGCAGGGCCTCTAAGATTATGAATAAGCTATTCCATTTCTGTCTTATTGAAGAAAAGACCTTCGGCATGATGGTGGTAGAGTAGTCGATCTGATCTCGCGCGCGGGCGGATAGAAATGCCTATAGATGAGGTAGGCGAGGATAGCTTGCCGGCAAAAGGCGTGTATGGTAGTACTTTTGTTTGATGATAACGGGAAGGGCAATTCAAAAAAAAGAAGGCAAGCGGTCCCACCCAATTATCGGTCAACTGAGGTTCGGCCTATTCTGAAACTCACTTATTCCTCTCTAACATTTTTTTCTGTCTATTTCTTTCTAACAGTGAGTTATCGGTCCGACTACCAAACTCTGTTTGCTCAATAAAAAAAAAGGCAGTCTACCCGAATCGTCAAAGAAGATATCATGATGCTACCTTTTGCGAATGACGAAAGTACAATGATTTCGGCTTTTCAAAAAAAAAATTTCCTACTTGTTGAAGGCCTATAGTGATGTTATAATGACAATACAATGAAGTAGTTACAGTAGTTTGCCTATAGTCTCATTCATTGACGTAGATAACGAGATCGCACTCTCGTTGACTACCTGCTTCTAGTCTAGTGCGACAGAGAATGCAAACAAACAGAGTCGCCGCTGCCTCTTCTGAGAAAGATTGAGATTAAAGGATTGACATTGTGGGGAAAAGAAATGCTAGAAGAGTTGGAGCCCTTCTTATTCAAGTCAGATTTATTTGTAGCTAAGCTCTTCTATAAGTGAGTTCTCTGGGGGCTGAGAAGGACAGGTAGGTGCTTACATCTGATGGATTGGGCAGTTCTACACTAATCTGCTTTTCTTATATTTAGAAGAACTCGGGAACTAGCTTCGCAACTCACCCCGAGAAGGATAGAATAGCTCGACCGGTCCTATCTCTACACATCAACTCATGGTATTCCCTGGGCCCCCTAACAGGTTAGCGACAGCATTCTCGAGGGCCATAAATCATCGCATCTATCTACGGTAGGTAGGTCAAGTTTATAGGTCGAGCACTTTCATACATATAGTAGTCAATCATGATATAAATTCTTTCAAAGCTCGGGATTTCAGTCAGTGATAGACAGCTTGGCTAGCTATCCTCTCAAAAAGGTCATTCAATCTCAGTAGTGGCAGGAAGAACACAGCTCCCAGGCGTACTGATAAGGCTTAACCGGAATAGAATAAGGTTGGATGGGAGTGCGCTTCTTCAATCTAGGAGGTATCCTTATATCTGACTCTTCTTCCACGATAAAAAAGAGAGGGGAACTCAGACTTCTCTTTTGACTACCGGAGGAGAACCTTACTTATACTGAGTATAAGAGCAGGTCTCCACTGCCTATAGCATAGAGGCGAGAGTCAGTGCCTTTCCTTCCCCAGCGTTCAGTGGAACGTGAGGCACTCTTTTTATTGGCTTTCAGCAATGGAAGGGGCTATTCCCACTACGCGCTAACTATAAGAGCAGGAAATCAATATGTCATGTCAGTTTCTGCCCTTATTCGTCTCCAATGCATCCCTATTCTCTGTGCGTCGGTGTGGCTATCTTCTCCTATTTCTTTTTTCCTTCAAAGGCATTTTTTCCATTTTCTTCTTTCAAAAGGCAAGGCTAAGCCATCCGCCCTTCATTGCAGGGGAAAAGGGGACACGGTTCCCAAGGGGTGGCTAGTTCGAGTAACAGAGACGGATACAGATAAGGTCCTTTTTCTGAGAGACCCGCTCTTGACTTGAATCATACCCAGTAGTAAGCGCAGTGGATGCTCCTTCATACAGGGACAGAGAGGCGAGTGATGGGCACTACTCATCATAAGAAAGCAGTCATGCAGATAGAAACGGTCAAACAATGACTCTGACTAAGTAAAGAGATTAGGTTTTTTTTATCATCTATTTTCCATACCACAGCTCTAGACTTGCCCCTATTCAAACTATGTTTCATTCATACCACCCTTGTGGGTTGTTCGCAATTCACATGAAAGACCCTTTCCAAAGGTTGAGTACCTTGGCCCGGGTAGGTGGTGCTGAGTTCCGTGTCCTTGGCAGGCTCGACCATCGGAGATCCGTTCATTACGAACGTTTTTTTTTCGATATGGACCAAGCTCCGACTTCCTTTTTAGCTTTGGCTCGGAAGAGGTCGAGATCTCCACCAACCAAGAAAATAGGGGAGTGCATAAAAAGCACCTCATTCATTGATGGGAGAGTCCCCACCGGTCAGCGATTTGGTTTGCTGCATTACACAAGGTGGCACGGACGAGTACTAATTTAATTGGGTACGCAAAAGCCTAACTCAGCTAAGCTAATAAATGCTGCATAAGAGAGTGGGAGGCCGGCCAATCAACCATGTGTGGACACACAAAAGATAGCAAACTAGCTCATCAGTACAGCTAATGGATTCGTTAGGTAACATGAGTTACACAAGCTAATAGGAAATCGGCACGTACCTCGCTTTCGCTACGCACCTCTGGTTGAGTCAATAAAGCTAGCTGCTGCTTTAAAATGAGACTTGGGGATTGCTTCTGCCCTTACTGTTCTTTTCGACATCCATCCTCCTTCTTTCCGGATACTTATCTAATGCTACGGAACCAGCTTTCCCAATCAAGAAATAGCCTCCTAAGCATATGTAGGAAGAGAGAACTTCACGTCTAATCTTCCCTGCCTCCTATAAGGAAGTGAAGTAGCTCAGAAAGCTAAATAGTTATAATCATTATAAAGGGAAAGCTCAATAGATCATAGCTACGAGTGAACCTTTGCCGAATAAGTTCTTATGCTAGTAAAGGAGCAGCCAAAGGAAGGTACTCTCGGGAAAATCCATGTGAATAAGGAATGAGATCAGCAGGGTTAGGGAAGGGAGGAATGAAATCTTCTTCTTGAAAGCTGAAGGAAGTGTAAACTGTTCGAACGGCCGGTACTTAGCAACGGAACGAAGTAGGAGGAGATCGAGCGAATCAGTCTATTCCCGCTCAGGAAAGAAGACAGGGGCAAGTCGATGAAAGTCAAGTTTTTAACAGGAAGAAGTGGAACTCCGATGAGAACGTAGTCTTGCTGCATCCCCTGAAGGAGAAGGGGCTAACCTATCCTTAAAATAAGCTGGATCATCTGGAGTTAGATCAGCTGGAGTAGCTACTTACCTTACTGGTGTCCGAAGAAGTCTGTTGGTACAGATGTCATATGAGATGTGAAAGCGATTTCCGACTTAAAGACTACTAGTTGACTAAGAAGTAGAGCAGACTGTAACATCCGACCAGAGAGGTCAGTCAGTGCTGGGGAAGCAAAGAATGGAATGTCTGTTCTGTAACAAGAAGGTTGCTTGATTTGATTATTCTTTTTCAAGAGCAAGCCATAAGGACTCTGTAGATCGCGAGAATGCATGTTCTGATGCTTGCACGGGTGAGAGCTCATCTGCTTCCTTAAAAGTGAGTTTCACAGAAGGGAGGTTAGCGAGATCCCTTATCTGAGGAAATAAAAGAAGCTCGACCATGAAAAGGAGTGGAAACCCTAGCAATAAGGATGACTCTCGAAGACTTGGCCCTTATTACATTAGTGGGACTACAGCTGGCTCTTTCTCCTCAATCGGGGGGAATGCCATTCTTAACATCTTTCGCAACCTTTCTTTCACAGGTGGCAGAATTCTAGACCATATAACCTTGCCAACTAAAGCGGCCTACTCTATCGCAGTAAGGGCTTAAGCGATCGAATTGACCTAACCTGGCTCCATCTAGAAGGGCCCTCAGTCATCTATGTCGTCTTTGGAACTCCTAAAAGAGTTTACGGGCCTAGCTCAACGAAAAGGCAAGTCCTTCGGTTCCAGGTTCGAGTGATGGTGAACCAGTAAGAGATCAACGAAAAGCAAGCCTTGAAGGCGCCCCCTTTTGTTTGCTTTTCCTGTTTGCTACCTAATAAGCAATTGACTCTTTGTTTGCGATTCTTTCAAGAAAGAATCCATACGATCATATTGGTTCAATAGCGAAAAAGGTCTTTCTTTCATGGACTAGATCCCAGCAGACATCGATCTTCTTACTGAGAAAACCAACGTTTAACGAATCAGATGGGGAAATCAATCACCCACACGAGGACCAGCAGACGCATTCTAACGCTCTACATAGCCCCCGAAAGACTTATTCCGGAGTTAGGGATCAGATCTGATTCCGAATCGGAGAATAGGAACAAGAGGAACGAAGTAGCTCGCCTAAAAGGAGAGGAACGACGACTTCAACAAGAGGAACTACTCTTTACTTCGATAAAGAAAGAGCTTTATAAAATAAAGAGAGTTGCTTACTACGAAAAGCAAGATGCCACACTAGTTTTTTTTTTTATTGATCACTAGCCCTTACTCTCAGTCACTGATTCAAGAACGAATACCGAGACAGCCGTTCCCTTGCCGGTCTACTGCCTGATGGCTTTACATCGCTAAAGAATCCGAAATTGACAGCAAGAATCAATAAAAGGAAAGTACCAATTAGATTTGCAATGTGTGCTCCTGTGGGAGTCGAACCCACCGCATAGGTGCCTTGTTTTACGAGAGAGATGAACTAAGAAGCGGCAACCTCTAACATCTCTGAAACCATCTCTGAACGACCGAACAAGGAAATTCTCTGAGCGCGGTCAAAGATAAATACAATTCGAAATGAGCACACCGACGGACCATGAAAAATCTACCTGAGTATCTTCACCTTCGCTGCAAAAACAAGAAAATAAAAAAGCGAAAGAAGTCCTCTTACCCATTCTTTTATGCTTTCCTAAAGCTGAAGAGGCCCACTTTCCCACTCCTCTTCCCACCCCATTAGATTAGGGCCTCGCCTTCTTCCTTTTCTTCTTTAGAAGAGAGACTACACCTTAATATTTATAGAATAGAAAAAAACGAGTCCAATTAGAAAACAAAAAGAATCAAGAAGGACATCATTAAAGCAAACAGGGCAATAGCTTCGGTTAAAGCGAATCCCAAAATTGCATATCCAAATAATTGTTTAGCCAATGATGGATTTCGAGCTACAGAATGAATCAAAGAACTGAATACGTTTCCAATTCCGACAGCAGCTCCTGCTAAAGCAATTGTAGCAGCTCCTGCACCGATTAATTTAGCACCTTCTAACATAAAAAATTTTTATTTTTTTATCTTCTCCGATGTAATTCATTCCTTCTTCTCAGAAAAAGGAATAGTCGTAATATCCCGTATTTTTAGCATAAATGAGACCGCTGATCGTTTGATAAAACATATATGCTTGACCTTTCTCGATGCTTGGGGTGACTTACTTACCGACCCAGCGGTGATCGATGACAGAATGGTAAAAAAAAAATTTCAATTCAATAGCTCCCTAAGGGGCCCCCCTCTGATAAGGAAAGAAAAGAATATCAATCCATTTTATGACAAATCCGGTCCGATGGCTGTTCTCCACTAACCACAAAGATATAGGGACTCTATATTTCATTTTTGGTGCCATTGCTGGAGTGATGGGAACCTGCTTCTCAGTACTGATTCGTATGGAATTAGCACGACCCGGCGATCAAATTCTTGGTGGGAATCATCAACTTTATAATGTTTTAATAACGGCTCACGCTTTTTTAATGATCTTTTTTATGGTTATGCCGGCGATGATAGGTGGATTTGGTAATTGGTTTGTTCCAATTCTGATAGGTGCACCTGACATGGCATTTCCACGATTAAATAATATTTCATTCTGGTTGTTGCCACCAAGTCTCTTACTCCTATTAAGCTCAGCCTTAGTGGAAGTGGGTAGCGGAACTGGATGGACGGTCTATCCGCCCTTAAGTGGTATTACCAGCCATTCTGGAGGAGCAGTTGATTTAGCAATTTTTAGTCTTCATCTATCTGGTGTTTCATCCATTTTAGGTTCTATCAATTTTATAACAACTATCTTCAACATGCGTGGACCTGGAATGACTATGCATAGATTACCCTCTTTGTGTGGTCCGTTCTAGTAACAGCATTCCTACTTTTATTATCACTTCCGGTACTGGCAGGGGCAATTACCATGTTATTAACCGATCGAAACTTTAATACAACCTTTTTTGATCCCGCTGGAGGGGGAGACCCCATATTATACCAGCATCTCTTTTGGTTCTTCGGTCATCCAGAGGTGTATATTCCCATTCTGCCTGGATCCGGTATCATAAGTCATATCGTTTCGACTTTTTCGGGAAAACCTGTTTTCGGGTATCTAGGCATGGTTTATGCCATGATCAGTATAGGTGTTCTTGGATTTCTTGTTTGGGCTCATCATATGTTTACTGTGGGCTTAGACGTTGATACCCGTGCCTACTTCACCGCAGCTACCATGATCATAGCTGTCCCCACTGGAATCAAAATCTTTAGTTGGATCGCTACCATGTGGGGGGGTTCGATACAATACAAAACACCCATGTTATTTGCTGTAGGGTTCATCTTTTTGTTCACCATAGGAGGACTCACTGGAATAGTCCCGGCAAATTCTGGGCTAGACATTGCTCTACATGATACTTATTATGTGGTTGCACATTTCCATTATGTACTTTCTATGGGAGCCGTTTTTGCTTTTATTTGCAGGATTTCACTATTGGGTGGGTAAAATCTTTGGTCGGACATACCCTGAAACTTTAGGTCAAATCCATTTTTGGATCACTTCTTTCGGGGTTAATCCGACCTTCTTTCCCATGCATTTCTTAGGGCTTTCGGGTATGCCACGTCGCATTCCAGATTATCCAGATGCTTACGCTGGATGGAATGCCCTTAGCAGTTTTGGCTCTTATATATCCGTAATTGGGATTTGTCGTTTCTTCGTGGTCGTAACAATCACTTCAAGCAGTGGAAATAACAAAAGATGTGCTCCAAGTCCTTGGGCTGTTGAACAGAATTCAACCACACTGGAATGGATGGTACAAAGTCCTCCAGCTTTTCATACTTTTGGAGAACTTCCAGCTATCAAGGAGACGAAAAGCTATGTGAAGTAAAAGAAGAAAAGGTTGCCGACTGCTACTAAGAACCTAACAGAAAAAAGACATAAATGTTCACAACTGCTCTAGCACCATTCCATTGAGTCCTGAGGCTGGTCAAGATACCAAGGCAAGTCTAGTTCCTGTCTGTCTGTTATGAGCCTTATGAGGTCCCTGTCTCTTATTAGAAAGTATCTATCAGTAATGAGAAGCTACATACTCTCTTTTTAAGCGTAAGAAGAAAAGGTATGCATCCCTTAGGACTCTCCGCTCCGAATATCTTTATTCTTGTTTTGTTTACTATGTGTTCCCTATTGAATCCAATTTTCTTTTGCTCTGGGCTAGAGCTGGACAAACTGATGAGGAATTTCCTTGGGTCGGCAAGTGAAGCAAAAGTAAATTGGGACTCCGTTTGCAAGCCTAAATCTGAAGGAACGCGCAACGGCAACACTTTACTTTGCCCATGCTGGGAGAGGATTCTTAACTTAAAGATTCCCATGTCAGCCTTGCTTCCTTGAGAGGTTTTCAGCTTCTCAATGCCTGGAAAATCTCGTCGGCATCAATGAGTCGCTGAATGACGGCTCGAAGAGTCAAGCAGTTATCAGTAGTGTGACCATGATGCCTGTGGAAGTCAGAGTTCAGATTCTGATTCCACTTCTCTGGGAGGAGTTTTCTCTGGTGGAAATTATATGATATCCTTGAAAAGAGGCAAGAGCTTGCTCATGGGTATCGGCAAAGGAGGATACTCGGGGCTTTTTGATTAGAGCCGACGTTCCTTTTTTTTTGATTTTGATTAGAATAATCATAGGGGATGCGCGCGTTCTGGTTACGCTGCCTTCTTTGATCTTCATCAGGGTTTGGTTGGGCTTGGACTGGACGACGATTGCCATTTCTTTGCCCCTGATTGCGACCTTGTGTCGACTTCGTTTCGGGTTCTGGAAGCCGAACCTCTACAACTCCTACAGCTTCCTCTTGCACGATAGCAGCATTAGAAGTAGTAGTAGTAGGTTTGACGGCCTTTTTTCTTCGCCTGAGCGACTGGCGGCTTTGAAGAGGTCGACGCATTTGAAGTAGTGGGTATCGTGCCGTCTTTGATTCTCCTTTCCATTCGTGAAACTCTTTGATAGAGTTTCACTTGGGTAGTTGGGTTTCCGACTCTAGCCAGAGGATTCAAACATGAAGGAATATACATCTTCGAGGGAAAGTCTATGGAGGCTCAGGCAAATCAAATAGGTACGGAGCCTAATCTTTTTTGGCATTACAGATTGGATTGGGGCATCTTAACTTCACTAAGCTGTTGAAGTTAAGTAAGACTGATTTATCAACTGAATCAACGGCATAATCATCAGAACCGACTGCAGCTTCATTGACTGAATGAATTGGTACCTTTATAGGCACCATCCTGGTGCTGGCTGTAGCCGTGGGAGGTGGGGGCTCTACCAAAAAGCATACAACGACACAATCAACAGGTGAGTCCTTACCCGCACTCCAAGCAGGTGGGTGTATGGACGAACACAACGACTTAATCAACTGGATCCACCGAAGCTATTTCCTCTAGACAGAATAAGGCTCTCGTTGAGAGATCTATTAGTGATTGGGCCACCCCTCCTGGCAAAGGCAGGTTCAGGCGCCTTTTGGAAATGGGTTACAATCTTTCCTTCCCTTTCTTTATGACAGAGCAATTGAATGAAGCGGTGCGGGTGCAGGGCCTCTAAGATTATGAATAAGCTATTCCATTTCTGTCTTATTGAAGAAAAGACCTTCGGCATGATGGTGGTAGAGTAGTCGATCTGATCTCGCGCGCGGGCGGATAGAAATGCCTATAGATGAGGTAGGCGAGGATAGCTTGCCGGCAAAAGGCGTGTATGGTAGTACTTTTGTTTGATGATAACGGGAAGGGCAATTCAAAAAAGAAGAAGGCAAGCGGTCCCACCCAATTATCGGTCAACTGAGGTTCGGCCTATTCTGAAACTCACTTATTCCTCTCTAACATTTTCTTCTGTCTATTTCTTTCTAACAGTGAGTTATCGGTCCGACTACCAAACTCTGTTTGCTCAATAAAAAGTGAAGGCAGTCTACCCGAATCGTCAAAGAAGATATCATGATGCTACCTTTTGCGAATGACGAAAGTACAATGATTTCGGCTTTTCAAAAAAGATTCCTACTTGTTGAAGGCCTATAGTGATGTTATAATGACAATACAATGAAGTAGTTACAGTAGTTTGCCTATAGTCTCATTCATTGACGTAGATAACGAGATCGCACTCTCGTTGACTACCTGCTTCTAGTCTAGTGCGACAGAGAATGCAAACAAACAGAGTCGCCGCTGCCTCTTCTGAGAAAAAGATTGAGATTAAAGGATTGACATTGTGGGGAAAAAAAGAAATGCTAGAAGAGTTGGAGCCCTTCTTATTCAAGTCAGATTTATTTGTAGCTAAGCTCTTCTATAAGTGAGTTCTCTGGGCTGAGAAGGACAGGTAGGTGCTTACATCTGATGGATTGGGCAGTTCTACACTAAATCTGCTTTTCTTATATTTAGAGAAGAACTCGGGAACTAGCTTCGCAACTCACCCCGAGAAGGATAGAATAGCTCGACCGGTCCTATCTCTACACATCAACTCATGGTATTCCCTGGGCCCCCTAACAGGTTAGCGACAGCATTCTCGAGGGCCATAAATCATCGCATCTATCTACGGTAGGTAGGTCAAGTTTATAGGTCGAGCACTTTCATACATATAGTAGTCAATCATGATATAAATTCTTTCAAAGCTCGGGATTTCAGTCAGTGATAGACAGCTTGGCTAGCTATCCTCTCAAAAAGGTCATTCAATCTCAGTAGTGGCAGGAAGAACACAGCTCCCAGGCGTACTGATAAGGCTTAACCGGAATAGAATAAGGTTGGATGGGAGTGCGCTTCTTCAATCTAGGAGGTATCCTTATATCTGACTCTTCTTCCACGATAAAAGAGAGGGGAACTCAGACTTCTCTTTTGACTACCGGAGGAGAACCTTACTTATACTGAGTATAAGAGCAGGTCTCCACTGCCTATAGCATAGAGGCGAGAGTCAGTGCCTTTCCTTCCCCAGCGTTCAGTGGAACGTGAGGCACTCTTTATTGGCTTTCAGGCAATGGAAGGGGCTATTCCCACTACGCGCTAACTATAAGAGCAGGAAATCAATATGTCATGTCAGTTTCTGCCCTTATTCGTCTCCAATGCATCCCTATTCTCTGTGCGTCGTCGTGTGGCTATCTTCTCCTATTTCTTTTTTCCTTCAAAGGCATTTTTTCCATTTTCTTCTTTCAAAAGGCAAGGCTAAGCCATCCGCCCTTCATTGCAGGGGAAAAGGGGACACGGTTCCCAAGGGGTGGCTAGTTCGAGTAACAGAGACGGATACAGATAAGGTCCTTTTTCTGAGAGACCCGCTCTTGACTTGAATCATACCCAGTAGTAAGCGCAGTGGATGCTCCTTCATACAGGGACAGAGAGGCGAGTGATGGGCACTACTCATCATAAGAAAGCAGTCATGCAGATAGAAACGGTCAAACAATGACTCTGACTAAGTAAAGAGATTAGGTTTTTTTTATCATCTATTTTCCATACCACAGCTCTAGACTTGCCCCTATTCAAACTATGTTTCATTCATACCACCCTTGTGGGTTGTTCGCAATTCACATGAAAGACCCTTTCCAAAGGTTGAGTACCTTGGCCCGGGTAGGTGGTGCTGAGTTCCGTGTCCTTGGCAGGCTCGACCATCGGAGATCCGTTCATTACGAACGTTTTTTCTCGATATGGACCAAGCTCCGACTTCCTTTTTAGCTTTGGCTCGGAAGAGGTCGAGATCTCCACCAACCAAGAAAATAGGGGAGTGCATAAAAAGCACCTCATTCATTGATGGGAGAGTCCCCACCGGTCAGCGATTTGGTTTGCTGCATTACACAAGGTGGCACGGACGAGTACTAATTTAATTGGGTACGCAAAAGCCTAACTCAGCTAAGCTAATAAATGCTGCATAAGAGAGTGGGAGGCCGGCCAATCAACCATGTGGACACACAAAAGATAGCAAACTAGCTCATCAGTACAGCTAATGGATTCGTTAGGTAACATGAGTTACACAAGCTAATAGGAAATCGGCACGTACCTCGCTTTCGCTACGCACCTCTGGTTGAGTCAATAAAGCTAGCTGCTGCTTTAAAATGAGACTTGGGGATTGCTTCTGCCCTTACTGTTCTTTTCGACATCCATCCTCCTTCTTTCCGGATACTTATCTAATGCTACGGAACCAGCTTTCCCAATCAAGAAATAGCCTCCTAAGCATATGTAGGAAGAGAGAACTTCACGTCTAATCTTCCCTGCCTCCTATAAGGAAGTGAAGTAGCTCAGAAAGCTAAATAGTTATAATCATTATAAAGGGAAAGCTCAATAGATCATAGCTACGAGTGAACCTTTGCCGAATAAGTTCTTATGCTAGTAAAGGAGCAGCCAAAGGAAGGTACTCTCGGGAAAATCCATGTGAATAAGGAATGAGATCAGCAGGGTTAGGGAAGGGAGGAATGAAATCTTCTTCTTGAAAGCTGAAGGAAGTGTAAACTGTTCGAACGGCCGGTACTTAGCAACGGAAGTAGGAGGAGATCGAGCGAATCAGTCTATTCCCGCTCAGGAAAGAAGACAGGGGCAAGTCGATGAAAGTCAAGTTTTTTTTACAGGAAGAAGTGGAACTCCGATGAGAACGTAGTCTTGCTGCATCCCCTGAAGGAGAAGGGGCTAACCTATCCTTAAAATAAGCTGGATCATCTGGAGTTAGATCAGCTGGAGTAGCTACTTACCTTACTGGTGTCCGAAGAAGTCTGTTGGTACAGATGTCATATGAGATGTGAAAGCGATTTCCGACTTAAAGACTACTAGTTGACTAAGAAGTAGAGCAGACTGTAACATCCGACCAGAGAGGTCAGTCAGTGCTGGGGAAGCAAAGAATGGAATGTCTGTTCTGTAACAAGAAGGTTGCTTGATTTGATTATTCTTTTTCAAGAGCAAGCCATAAGGACTCTGTAGATCGCGAGAATGCATGTTCTGATGCTTGCACGGGTGAGAGCTCATCTGCTTCCTTAAAAGTGAGTTTCACAGAAGGGAGGTTAGCGAGATCCCTTATCTGAGGAAATAAAAGAAGCTCGACCATGAAAAGGAGTGGAAACCCTAGCAATAAGGATGACTCTCGAAGACTTGGCCCTTATTACATTAGTGGGACTACAGCTGGCTCTTTCTCCTCAATCGGGGGGGGGATGCCATTCTTAACATCTTTCGCAACCTTTCTTTCACAGGTGGCAGAATTCTAGACCATATAACCTTGCCAACTAAAGCGGCCTACTCTATCGCAGTAAGGGCTTAAGCGATCGAATTGACCTAACCTGGCTCCATCTAGAAGGGCCCTCAGTCATCTATGTCGTCTTTGGAACTCCTAAAAGAGTTTACGGGCCTAGCTCAACGAAAAGGCAAGTCCTTTCGGTTCCAGGTTCGAGTGATGGTGAACCAGTAAGAGATCAACGAAAAGCAAGCCTTGAAGGCGCCCCCTTTTGTTTGCTTTTCCTGTTTGCTACCTAATAAGCAATTGACTCTTTGTTTGCGATTCTTTCAAGAAAGAATCCATACGATCATATTGGTTCAATAGCGAAAAAGGTCTTTCTTTCATGGACTAGATCCCAGCAGACATCGATCTTCTTACTGAGAAACCAACGTTTAACGAATCAGATGGGGAAATCAATCACCCACACGAGGACCAGCAGACGCATTCTAACGCTCTACATAGCCCGAAAGACTTATTCCGGAGTTAGGGATCAGATCTGATTCCGAATCGGAGAATAGGAACAAGAGGAACGAAGTAGCTCGCCTAAAAGGAGAGGAACGACGACTTCAACAAGAGGAACTACTCTTTACTTCGATAAAGAAAGAGCTTTATAAAATAAAGAGAGTTGCTTACTACGAAAAGCAAGATGCCACACTAGTTTTATTTTTTATTGATCACTAGCCCTTACTCTCAGTCACTGATTCAAGAACGAATACCGAGACAGCCGTTCCCTTGCCGGTCTACTGCCTGATGGCTTTACATCGCTAAAGAATCCGAAATTGACAGCAAGAATCAATAAAAGGAAAGTACCAATTAGATTTGCAATGTGTGCTCCTGTGGGAGTCGAACCCACCGCATAGGTGCCTTGTTTTACCGAGAGATGAACTAAGAAGCGGCAACCTCTAACATCTCTGAAACCATCTCTGAACGACCGAACAAGGAAATTCTCTGAGCGCGGTCAAAGATAAATACAATTCGAAATGAGCACACCGACGGACCATGAAAAATCTACCTGAGTATCTTCACCTTCGCTGCAAAAACAAGAAAATAAAAAAGCGAAAGAAGTCCTCTTACCCATTCTTTTATGCTTTCCTAAAGCTGAAGAGGCCCACTTTCCCACTCCTCTTCCCACCCCATTAGATTAGGGCCTCGCTTCTTCCTTTTCTTCTTTAGAAGAGAGACTACACCTTAATATTTATAGAATAGAAAAAAACGAGTCCAATTAGAAAACAAAAAGAATCAAGAAGGACATCATTAAAGCAAACAGGGCAATAGCTTCGGTTAAAGCGAATCCCAAAATTGCATATCCAAATAATTGTTTAGCCAATGATGGATTTCGAGCTACAGAATGAATCAAAGAACTGAATACGTTTCCAATTCCGACAGCAGCTCCTGCTAAAGCAATTGTAGCAGCTCCTGCACCGATTAATTTAGCACCTTCTAACATAAAAAATTTTTATTTTTTTATCTTCTCCGATGTAATTCATTCCTTCTTCTCAGAAAAAGGAATAGTCGTAATATCCCGTATTTTTAGCATAAATGAGACCGCTGATCGTTTGATAAAACATATATGCTTGACCTTTCTCGATGCTTGGGGTGACTTACTTACCGACCCAGCGGTGATCGATGACAGAATGGTAAAAAAAAAATTTCAATTCAATAGCTCCCTAAGGGGCCCCCCTCTGATAAGGAAAGAAAAGAATATCAATCCATTTTATGACAAATCCGGTCCGATGGCTGTTCTCCACTAACCACAAAGATATAGGGACTCTATATTTCATTTTTGGTGCCATTGCTGGAGTGATGGGAACCTGCTTCTCAGTACTGATTCGTATGGAATTAGCACGACCCGGCGATCAAATTCTTGGTGGGAATCATCAACTTTATAATGTTTTAATAACGGCTCACGCTTTTTTAATGATCTTTTTTATGGTTATGCCGGCGATGATAGGTGGATTTGGTAATTGGTTTGTTCCAATTCTGATAGGTGCACCTGACATGGCATTTCCACGATTAAATAATATTTCATTCTGGTTGTTGCCACCAAGTCTCTTACTCCTATTAAGCTCAGCCTTAGTGGAAGTGGGTAGCGGAACTGGATGGACGGTCTATCCGCCCTTAAGTGGTATTACCAGCCATTCTGGAGGAGCAGTTGATTTAGCAATTTTTAGTCTTCATCTATCTGGTGTTTCATCCATTTTAGGTTCTATCAATTTTATAACAACTATCTTCAACATGCGTGGACCTGGAATGACTATGCATAGATTACCCCTCTTTGTGTGGTCCGTTCTAGTAACAGCATTCCTACTTTTATTATCACTTCCGGTACTGGCAGGGGCAATTACCATGTTATTAACCGATCGAAACTTTAATACAACAACCTTTTTTGATCCCGCTGGAGGGGGAGACCCCATATTATACCAGCATCTCTTTTGGTTCTTCGGTCATCCAGAGGTGTATATTCCCATTCTGCCTGGATCCGGTATCATAAGTCATATCGTTTCGACTTTTTCGGGAAAACCTGTTTTCGGGTATCTAGGCATGGTTTATGCCATGATCAGTATAGGTGTTCTTGGATTTCTTGTTTGGGCTCATCATATGTTTACTGTGGGCTTAGACGTTGATACCCGTGCCTACTTCACCGCAGCTAGCTACCATGATCATAGCTGTCCCCACTGGAATCAAAATCTTTAGTTGGATCGCTACCATGTGGGGGGGTTCGATACAATACAAAACACCCATGTTATTTGCTGTAGGGTTCATCTTTTTGTTCACCATAGGAGGACTCACTGGAATAGTCCCGGCAAATTCTGGGCTAGACATTGCTCTACATGATACTTATTATGTGGTTGCACATTTCCATTATGTACTTTCTATGGGAGCCGTTTTTGCTTTATTTGCAGGATTTCACTATTGGGTGGGTAAAATCTTTGGTCGGACATACCCTGAAACTTTAGGTCAAATCCATTTTTGGATCACTTCTTTCGGGGTTAATCCGACCTTCTTTCCCATGCATTTCTTAGGGCTTTCGGGTATGCCACGTCGCATTCCAGATTATCCAGATGCTTACGCTGGATGGAATGCCCTTAGCAGTTTTGGCTCTTATATATCCGTAATTGGGATTTGTCGTTTCTTCGTGGTCGTAACAATCACTTCAAGCAGTGGAAATAACAAAAGATGTGCTCCAAGTCCTTGGGCTGTTGAACAGAATTCAACCACACTGGAATGGATGGTACAAAGTCCTCCAGCTTTTCATACTTTTGGAGAACTTCCAGCTATCAAGGAGACGAAAAGCTATGTGAAGTAAAAGAAGAAAAGGTTGCCGACTGCTACTAAGAACCTAACAGAAAAAAGACATAAATGTTCACAACTGCTCTAGCACCATTCCATTGAGTCCTGAGGCTGGTCAAGATACCAAGGCAAGTCTAGTTCCTGTCTGTCTGTTATGAGCCTTATGAGGTCCCTGTCTCTTATTAGAAAGTATCTATCAGTAATGAGAAGCTACATACTCTCTTTTTTTTAAGCGTAAGAAGAAAAGGTATGCATCCCTTAGGACTCTCCGCTCCGAATATCTTTATTCTTGTTTTGTTTTTACTATGTGTTCCCTATTGAATCCAATTTTCTTTTGCTCTGGGCTAGAGCTGGACAAACTGATGAGGAATTTCCTTGGGTCGGCAAGTGAAGCAAAAGTAAATTGGGACTCCGTTTTTGCAAGCCTAAATCTGAAGGAACGCGCAACGGCAACACTTTACTTTGCCCATGCTGGGAGAGGATTCTTAACTTAAAGATTCCCATGTCAGCCTTGCTTCCTTGAGAGGTTTTCAGCTTCTCAATGCCTGGAAAATCTCGTCGGCATCAATGAGTCGCTGAATGACGGCTCGAAGAGTCAAGCAGTTATCAGTAGTGTGACCATGATGCCTGTGGAAGTCAGAGTTCAGATTCTGATTCCACTTCTCTGGGAGGAGTTTTCTCTGGTGGAAATTATATGATATCCTTGAAAAGAGGCAAGAGCTTGCTCATGGGTATCGGCAAAGGAGGATACTCGGGGCTTTGATTAGAGCCGACGTTCCTTTTTTTTTTGATTAGAATAATCATAGGGGATGCGCGCGTTCTGGTTACGCTGCCTTCTTTGATCTTCATCAGGGTTTGGTTGGGCTTGGACTGGACGACGATTGCCATTTCTTTGCCCCTGATTGCGACCTTGTGTCGACTTCGTTTCGGGTTCTGGAAGCCGAACCTCTACAACTCCTACAGCTTCCTCTTGCACGATAGCAGCATTAGAAGTAGTAGTAGTAGGTTTGACGGCCTTTTTTTCTTCGCCTGAGCGACTGGCGGCTTTGAAGAGGTCGACGCATTTGAAGTAGTGGGTATCGTGCCGTCTTTGATTCTCCTTTCCATTCGTGAAACTCTTTGATAGAGTTTCACTTGGGTAGTTGGGTTTCCGACTCTAGCCAGAGGATTCAAACATGAAGGAATATACATCTTCGAGGGAAAGTCTATGGAGGCTCAGGCAAATCAAATAGGTACGGAGCCTAATCTTTTTTGGCATTACAGATTGGATTGGGGCATCTTAACTTCACTAAGCTGTTGAAGTTAAGTAAGACTGATTTATCAACTGAATCAACGGCATAATCATCAGAACCGACTGCAGCTTCATTGACTGAATGAATTGGTACCTTTATAGGCACCATCCTGGTGCTGGCTGTAGCCGTGGGAGGTGGGGGCTCTACCAAAAAAGCATACAACGACACAATCAACAGGTGAGTCCTTACCCGCACTCCAAGCAGGTGGGTGTATGGACGAACACAACGACTTAATCAACTGGATCCACCGAAGCTATTTCCTCTAGACAGAATAAGGCTCTCGTTGAGAGATCTATTAGTGATTGGGCCACCCCTCCTGGCAAAGGCAGGTTCAGGCGCCTTTTGGAAATGGGTTACAATCTTTCCTTCCCTTTCTTTATGACAGAGCAATTGAATGAAGCGGTGCGGGTGCAGGGCCTCTAAGATTATGAATAAGCTATTCCATTTCTGTCTTATTGAAGAAAAGACCTTCGGCATGATGGTGGTAGAGTAGTCGATCTGATCTCGCGCGCGGGCGGATAGAAATGCCTATAGATGAGGTAGGCGAGGATAGCTTGCCGGCAAAAGGCGTGTGTATGGTAGTACTTTTTTTGTTTGATGATAACGGGAAGGGCAATTCAAAAAAAGAAGAAGGCAAGCGCGTCCCACCCAATTATCGGTCAACTGAGGTTCGGCCTATTCTGAAACTCACTTATTCCTCTCTAACATTTTCTTCTGTCTATTTCTTTCTAACAGTGAGTTATCGGTCCGACTACCAAACTCTGTTTGCTCAATAAAAAGTGAAGGCAGTCTACCCGAATCGTCAAAGAAGATATCATGATGCTACCTTTTGCGAATGACGAAAGTACAATGATTTCGGCTTTTCAAAAAAGATTCCTACTTGTTGAAGGCCTATAGTGATGTTATAATGACAATACAATGAAGTAGTTACAGTAGTTTGCCTATAGTCTCATTCATTGACGTAGATAACGAGATCGCACTCTCGTTGACTACCTGCTTCTAGTCTAGTGCGACAGAGAATGCAAACAAACAGAGTCGCCGCTGCCTCTTCTGAGAAAGATTGAGATTAAAGGATTGACATTGTGGGGAAAAGAAATGCTAGAAGAGTTGGAGCCCTTCTTATTCAAGTCAGATTTATTTGTAGCTAAGCTCTTCTATAAGTGAGTTCTCTGGGCTGAGAAGGACAGGTAGGTGCTTACATCTGATGGATTGGGCAGTTCTACACTAATCTGCTTTTCTTATATTTAGAAGAACTCGGGAACTAGCTTCGCAACTCACCCCGAGAAGGATAGAATAGCTCGACCGGTCCTATCTCTACACATCAAACTCATGGTATTCCCTGGGCCCCCTAACAGGTTAGCGACAGCATTCTCGAGGGCCATAAATCATCGCATCTATCTACGGTAGGTAGGTCAAGTTTATAGGTCGAGCACTTTCATACATATAGTAGTCAATCATGATATAAATTCTTTCAAAGCTCGGGATTTCAGTCAGTGATAGACAGCTTGGCTAGCTATCCTCTCAAAAAAGGTCATTCAATCTCAGTAGTGGCAGGAAGAACACAGCTCCCAGGCGTACTGATAAGGCTTAACCGGAATAGAATAAGGTTGGATGGGAGTGCGCTTCTTCAATCTAGGAGGTATCCTTATATCTGACTCTTCTTCCACGATAAAAGAGAGGGGAACTCAGACTTCTCTTTTGACTACTACCGGAGGAGAACCTTACTTATACTGAGTATAAGAGCAGGTCTCCACTGCCTATAGCATAGAGGCGAGAGTCAGTGCCTTTCCTTCCCCAGCGTTCAGTGGAACGTGAGGCACTCTTTATTGGCTTTCAGGCAATGGAAGGGGCTATTCCCACTACGCGCTAACTATAAGAGAGCAGGAAATCAATATGTCATGTCAGTTTCTGCCCTTATTCGTCTCCAATGCATCCCTATTCTCTGTGCGTCGGTGTGGCTATCTTCTCCTATTTCTTTTTTCCTTCAAAGGCATTTTTTTCCATTTTCTTCTTTCAAAAGGCAAGGCTAAGCCATCCGCCCTTCATTGCAGGGGAAAAGGGGACACGGTTCCCAAGGGGTGGCTAGTTCGAGTAACAGAGACGGATACAGATAAGGTCCTTTTTCTGAGAGACCCGCTCTTGACTTGAATCATACCCAGTAGTAAGCGCAGTGGATGCTCCTTCATACAGGGACAGAGAGGCGAGTGATGGGCACTACTCATCATAAGAAAGCAGTCATGCAGATAGAAACGGTCAAACAATGACTCTGACTAAGTAAAGAGATTAGGTTTTTTTTTTTTATCATCTATTTTCCATACCACAGCTCTAGACTTGCCCCTATTCAAACTATGTTTCATTCATACCACCCTTGTGGGTTGTTCGCAATTCACATGAAAGACCCTTTCCAAAGGTTGAGTACCTTGGCCCGGGTAGGTGGTGCTGAGTTCCGTGTCCTTGGCAGGCTCGACCATCGGAGATCCGTTCATTACGAACGTTTTTTTCTCGATATGGACCAAGCTCCGACTTCCTTTTTAGCTTTGGCTCGGAAGAGGTCGAGATCTCCACCAACCAAGAAAATAGGGGAGTGCATAAAAAGCACCTCATTCATTGATGGGAGAGTCCCCACCGGTCAGCGATTTGGTTTGCTGCATTACACAAGGTGGCACGGACGAGTACTAATTTAATTGGGTACGCAAAAGCCTAACTCAGCTAAGCTAATAAATGCTGCATAAGAGAGAGTGGGAGGCCGGCCAATCAACCATGTGGACACACAAAAGATAGCAAACTAGCTCATCAGTACAGCTAATGGATTCGTTAGGTAACATGAGTTACACAAGCTAATAGGAAATCGGCACGTACCTCGCTTTCGCTACGCACCTCTGGTTGAGTCAATAAAGCTAGCTGCTGCTTTAAAATGAGACTTGGGGATTGCTTCTGCCCTTACTGTTCTTTTCGACATCCATCCTCCTTCTTTCCGGATACTTATCTAATGCTACGGAACCAGCTTTCCCAATCAAGAAATAGCCTCCTAAGCATATGTAGGAAGAGAGAACTTCACGTCTAATCTTCCCTGCCTCCTATAAGGAAGTGAAGTAGCTCAGAAAGCTAAATAGTTATAATCATTATAAAGGGAAAGCTCAATAGATCATAGCTACGAGTGAACCTTTGCCGAATAAGTTCTTATGCTAGTAAAGGAGCAGCAGCCAAAGGAAGGTACTCTCGGGAAAATCCATGTGAATAAGGAATGAGATCAGCAGGGTTAGGGAAGGGAGGAATGAAATCTTCTTCTTGAAAGCTGAAGGAAGTGTAAAACTGTTCGAACGGCCGGTACTTAGCAACGGAAGTAGGAGGAGATCGAGCGAATCAGCGAATCAGTCTATTCCCGCTCAGGAAAGAAGACAGGGGCAAGTCGATGAAAGTCAAGTTTTTAACAGGAAGAAGTGGAACTCCGATGAGAACGTAGTCTTGCTGCATCCCCTGAAGGAGAAGGGGCTAACCTATCCTTAAAATAAGCTGGATCATCTGGAGTTAGATCAGCTGGAGTAGCTACTTACCTTACTGGTGGTGTGTCCGAAGAAGTCTGTTGGTACAGATGTCATATGAGATGTGAAAGCGATTTCCGACTTAAAGACTACTAGTTGACTAAGAAGTAGAGCAGACTGTAACATCCGACCAGAGAGGTCAGTCAGTGCTGGGGAAGCAAAGAATGGAATGTCTGTTCTGTAACAAGAAGGTTGCTTGATTTGATTATTCTTTTTCAAGAGCAAGCCATAAGGACTCTGTAGATCGCGAGAATGCATGTTCTGATGCTTGCACGGGTGAGAGCTCATCTGCTTCCTTAAAAGTGAGTTTTCACAGAAGGGAGGTTAGCGAGATCCCTTATCTGAGGAAATAAAAGAAGCTCGACCATGAAAAGGAGTGGAAACCCTAGCAATAAGGATGACTCTCGAAGACTTGGCCCTTATTACATTAGTGGGACTACAGCTGGCTCTTTCTCTCTCCTCAATCGGGGGGAATGCCATTCTTAACATCTTTCGCAACCTTTCTTTCACAGGTGGCAGAATTCTAGACCATATAACCTTGCCAACTAAAGCGGCCTACTACTCTATCGCAGTAAGGGCTTAAGCGATCGAATTGACCTAACCTGGCTCCATCTAGAAGGGCCCTCAGTCATCTATGTCGTCTTTGGAACTCCTAAAAGAGTTTACGGGCCTAGCTCAACGAAAAGGCAAGTCCTTCGGTTCCAGGTTCGAGTGATGGTGAACCAGTAAGAGATCAACGAAAAGCAAGCCTTGAAGGCGCCCCCTTTTGTTTGCTTTTCCTGTTTGCTACCTAATAAGCAATTGACTCTTTGTTTGCGATTCTTTCAAGAAAGAATCCATACGATCATATTGGTTCAATAGCGAAAAAGGTCTTTCTTTCATGGACTAGATCCCAGCAGACATCGATCTTCTTACTGAGAAACCAACGTTTAACGAATCAGATGGGGAAATCAATCACCCACACGAGGACCAGCAGACGCATTCTAACGCTCTACATAGCCCGAAAGACTTATTCCGGAGTTAGGGATCAGATCTGATTCCGAATCGGAGAATAGGAACAAGAGGAACGAAGTAGCTCGCCTAAAAGGAGAGGAACGACGACTTCAACAAGAGGAACTACTCTTTACTTCGATAAAGAAAGAGCTTTATAAAAAAAAAGAGAGTTGCTTACTACGAAAAGCAAGATGCCACACTAGTTTTATTTTTTATTGATCACTAGCCCTTACTCTCAGTCACTGATTCAAGAACGAATACCGAGACAGCCGTTCCCTTGCCGGTCTACTGCCTGATGGCTTTACATCGCTAAAGAATCCGAAATTGACAGCAAGAATCAATAAAAGGAAAGTACCAAT
>JBAPLJ010002347.1:0-16336 GCA_037832345.1 Rhizophora mangle | reverse complement strand
AGATCTTTGGTACTCCAAACCC
Source organism: Rhizophora mangle (assembly GCA_037832345.1). Lineage (NCBI taxonomy): Eukaryota > Viridiplantae > Streptophyta > Magnoliopsida > Malpighiales > Rhizophoraceae > Rhizophora > Rhizophora mangle. The sequence continues at coordinate 16,314 of JBAPLJ010002347.1, read as the reverse complement.
ATTGAATTCCATCAAGTAAATGAGTCATAGATTTTCATCAGCTTTCCTTACAAGTGTTGAATGGTTTAATTCTCAAAGAATGAGATCACCTCTTCATTTTTTTTAAATACAAGGCTTCACTTTTTGTTGTAAGGACTCATTCACACAAAATGATCTCATGATTAGCTTTTGTGTCAATATAAAACACTATATATTCATTGAAACAGTCTTGTTTGTACATTTTTAGTACTTAAGTCCATTGAATTTCACCAAAACAAAGGTTTGAATTGTCTAGATTACCTTTTCTAATATGAGTTATGTGTTTCACTTTCTAAATAATCAGTCTGTCTCTTCATTTCTAACTTACAAGGCTTCTTCCTTCGTTGTAAGGACTCATTCAAACAAAATGAATGCAAAATTAACTTTTGTATGTACACAAAACATTATATTCATTGTAACAAGCTCTTTTGTACACCTTTGGTACCCTAATTTAGTTGAATTACATCAAATAAATGAGTGATTAATCTTGATTAGATTTCCTTAAAGGTATTGAATGGTTAAATTGTCAAACAATAAGACTGTCTTTTAATTTTTTTGAGAATAAGGCAATGAGATCGATGAAGAAGAAGCTGATGCATAGAGGGATTCAAAGGATCTAGTGAGCATTCAAGAAGGGCCAATGACATTTTCAAGAGCTAAAAGGATAAAAGAGGTACTTAGTAGGTTGATTGAAGAAAATTTGGACAAAAAATGCTAATTCAAGCTTGAAAGGTGGCAAAAACATATCTTAATGTGTCCCAAGACCATACTAATTTAATTGGAGTACTCTTTCTAAATTTCAAAAAATTATGAACAAAAAATTTTTAATGCTTATTTAGCATTTACTCTTGCTTATATCAATGATGTATGTATGTTTTTTTTTTTTTCTAATTTCATTGAACAACATCTTAAGCATTTAAATATTTTTTTTAAATATCATGAAATAGGAAGGTCTAGTTGCTTCTTCTATAAAAATGAACTTATTTGAAACCAAGATTTGCTTCCTTGGTCACTTTATTGAAAATGGAATTATTATGCCCATAAAAGCAAGCAATTGAGTTACCTCTAAATTTCCTAATGAAATGAGGGACAATCAATAGTTGCAATGCTTTTGGAAGTTTGAATTATCTTTCAAAATTTTTTTTAAAGAGTTAGCTTATGATGATAAACCCTTATTTGAAATGCTTAAAAGGAATTCTCCAAATTGGATGGATCACCATGACTTTTGTGTTATTACACAACAAAAAAATACAAATTTAATTGACAATGAATTCTTGGAAATGTGTAGAAATCCCCTACTGCTTTTTGGAGCAGGAATAAACATATTGTGGAATTTCACATTTGACATTTTTTTTTTACTTTTAAAGTCCATTGAATTTTCACCAAAAAACAAAGGTTTGAATTGTCTAGATTATTTTTCTAATATGAGTTATGTGTTTTAGAAACTTTCTAAATTTTGAATCAAAAATGTCTCTTTCAAAAAACTACAAGGCTTCTTCCTTCGTTGTAAGGACTCATTCAAACAAAAAAATAATGCAAAATTAACTTTTGTATGTACACAAAAATTATATTCATTGTAACAAGCTCTTTTGTACACCTTTGGTACCCTAATTTAGTTGAATTACATCAAATAAAATGAGTGATTAATCTTGATTAGATTTCCTTAAAGGTATTGAATGGTTAAATTGTCAAACAATAAGACTGTCTTTTAATTTTTTTGAGAAATAAGGCAATGAGATCGATGAAGAAGCTGATGCATAGAGGGATTCAAAGGATCTAGTGAGCATTCAAGAAGGGCCAATGACATTTTCAAGAGCTAAAAGGATAAAAGAGGTACTTAGTAGGTTGATTTGAAGAAAATTTGGACAAAAATGCTAATTTCAAGCTTGAAAGGTGGCAAAACATATATCTTAATGTGTCCCAAGACCATACTAATTTAATTGGAGTACTCTTTCTAAATTTCAAAAAAATATGAAAAAAAAATTTTTAATGCTTATTTAGCATTTACTCTTGCTTATATCAATGATGTATTGTTTTTTTCTTTAATTTCATTGAACAACATCTTAAGCATTTAAATATTTTTTTTTAATATCATGAAATAGGAAGGTCTAGTTGCTTCTTCTATAAAAAATGAACTTATTTGAAACCAAGATTTGCTTCCTTGGTCACTTTATTGAAAATGGAATTATTATGCCCATAAAAGCAAGCAATTGAGTTACCTCTAAATTTCCTAATGAAATGAGGGACAATCAATAGTTGCAATGCTTTTGGAAGTTTGAATTATCTTTCAAAATTTTATAAAGAGAGTTAGCTTATGATGATAAACCCTTATTTGAAATGCTTAAAAAGGAATTCTCCAAATTGGATGGATCACCATGACTTTTGTGTTATTATTACAACAAAAATACAAATTTAATTGACAATGAATTCTTGGAAATGTGTAGAAATCCCCTACTGCTTTTTGGAGAGCAGGAATAAACATATTGTGGAATTGCCTTATGAGTTGACTTTTAATGAAGTCAAATTGTTACCAAAGCCAGCCCATTGCTTGAAGGCCTAGAGATTTAGAAATTTGTAAAACAAAAAAATACTGAACTCTTAAAGAAAAGGCTTATTAGAAAGAGTAATTGCCCCTAGAGTTGTCTTGCACTTTATGTAGAAAATGTAGCCAAATTGGAATAAGAAGTTCCAGGATTAGTAATTAATTACAAACCTTTAAATAAGGTTTTATGTTGGGTTAGGTATCCAATACCTAATAAAAACAATTTACTAAACTAGCATTACGAAGCCAAAATCTTTTCAAATTTTGAAATGAAATTTGGTTATTAGCAACTCCATATCGCATAACAAATTGAACCTAAGAAAGTTTCTTAGGAAGAAATGAAGTGATGGTTTCATTCTTCTAGAATTGAACCACTCATTACCTACAAGAAAGGATGATCATGTTCAATTACTTACTTTTTTGTTAGATGGAAATCAATGGATTAATAATGTGAATGTCATAAGATGGCTATTACGGTGATTAATATAATGTTTAGTGCATACACTAATGATTCATGATCAATTTGTGTGAGTGAGGCCTTACAACTACATGAGAAAATTTGTTAACAAGAAATGAAGTGGTGATTTCATTCTTCTAGAATTGAACCATTTAATACCTACAAGAAAGGATGATCACAATTAATGACTCCTTTGTTTGATGGAATTCAATGGATTTGCAGTGCCAAAGCCATAAGGTTGTTACTTTTGTGAGTAATATAAAGTTTTGGTGCATACACCAATGACAATTTTATGATCTATGAATGAGTCCTTGCAACTAGGAGAGAAAGCTTGTTAATAAGAGATGAACCAATAGCTTCTTGAATTAAACCATTCAATACCTACAAGAAAGGATAATTATGATGAATGACTCCTTTGTTTGAAGGAATTCAATGGATTGAGAGTGTCACAGCTCTAAGTTCATTATTGTCATGATAAATATAATGTTTGGCAAATTCATTAAACCCAAGAGCCTAGTTCATATTAACGAATTACAAATTCATCCATGTTGGGATAACATTAAAACTTGCTCTACCCAACTGGGTTTAAACAACTCAGCAATTATCTATGTGTAAGTGATAAACAACACAATCATTTTCATGACTCCATATTTGAAGACGTTGAATCAACTTTAAGTGATGGACTTATTTGGTTCTCATGTTTTCCAAACTCTACATTGTCATATTCAGACTTGGATTTGTGATATTCATAACATTTAAAAAAGGAGTCTGGCTAGTTAGAAATGAAGAGATGGTCTTGTTATTCAGGAATTGAAACACATAATACATATAAGAATGGGTAATCTAGACCAATCACACCTTTTCTGACGGAATTCAATGGATTTAGAGCACAAAAGATGTATAAAAATGAGCTTGTTGCAATGAATATAATGTTTATTGCTAACACAAAAAGTCAATTTTGAGATTGTTTTGTGTGAATGAGTCCTTAAAATGAGAAGAGAAGCTTTTTTTATTAAAAAAATGATGTGATGGTCTCATTGTTCAAAAACTAAACCATTCAATACCTATGGGAAAAGTTAATAAATATCAATTACTCATTTACTGGAAGGAATTTCATTGGGTTTAGAGCAGTAAAGGTGTGCAAACATGCTTGTTCCGATGAATACAACGTTTTATGTAGACATAAAAGTTAATTACATCATCATTTTGTGTAATTGAGTCCTTGCAGTGAAGGAAGGAGCCTTGTTAGTGAAAAGAAGAAGACATAGTCTCATTATTCAGGAATTAAAACAATCAATATGTTCAAGAAAAATGTAATCTTGACCAATCACACCTTTTTCAGGATGAAATTCAAAGGATTTAAAGCACCAAAGATGTAAAAAACAAATCTGTTGAAATGGATATCATGCTTGCTATTTACATAAAATATAATTATGATATCATTTTGTGTCAATGTGTCCTTACAATGAAAAGAGAAGTCATGTTACCACAAAATGAAGAGAGGATCTCATTGTGCAGAAATTAAACCATTCAATACCAGTAAAGAAAGTTGATAAAAGATCAATGACTCATTTAATTAATAGAATTCAATGGGTTCAGAGTACTGAAGGTATGCAAACATGCTTGTTCTAATGAATACAATGTTTTGTGTATAGACAAAAGTTAATTTCACCATCATTTTGAGTAAATGAGTTGTTGCAATGAATGAAAGAGCCTTTGTTAACTAGAAATGAAGAGATGGTCTCATTATTGAAGTACTGAAAGACTCAATAGGTATTAGAAAGCTAATCAAGATTGATATGGGCTTTTTTTGAAGGAATTCAATTGATTTTAAGTATCCAAATATATACAAATGAGCTTGTTGCATAGAATACAATTGGCACACAAAAGTTAATTAGCAGATCATTTTGTGTGAAGGAGCCCTTGCAATGAAAGAGAAGTGTTGTTATCAAAAAAAATAGAGTCTCATTGTTTGGCAATTAAGCCATTCAATGCCAATAAGGAAAGTTAGTCAAGATCAATGACTTATTTACTTGACAAAATTCAATGGGTTTGAAGTACCAAAGTTGTGCAAAAGTGCTTGTTGCTAAGGTGTCCAAACGTGCTTGTTGGAAAGAAAAATTTTTTGTGCTAGCACAAGAGTTAATTTCACCTTCATTATGTGTAAATGAGTCTGTGTAACAAAGGAAGGAGCCTTATTAGCTAGAAATGAAGTGAACATCTCATTATTTAGGAATTGAAACATTAAATATCCATAAGAAAAGCTAATCAAGTTCAATATAACTTTTTTTTTTTGAAAGAATTTTATGGGTTTAGAGTGCCAAAGTTGTATAGACATGCTTCATGCAATGAATATAATGAATATAGATGTGTGCTTGTTTATCAACAAGTGAAGAGACAATCACATTGTTTGGGATTTAAACCATTCAATATCTATAATGAAAGCTAATTGTGGTTAATGACTCCTTTATTTAATGAAATTCAAAGCACAGAAGGTATACAAACATGCTTCATCCAACAAATACAATGCTCTTACGTAGACACAAAATTTAATTTCTCCATCATTTTGTGTGAGTCCTTGAAACAAAAGAAGGAGCCTTGTTAGCTAGAAATGAACAGAATGTGTCATTCTCAAGAATTGAGACACTCAATATATATAACAAAAGCTAATCAAGACCTCACACCATATTTTTTTTGATGAAATTCAGTGGATTTAAGTACCAAAGACGTACAAACAAGCTTGTTGGAATGAATATAATGGGTGATGTTGAAACAAAAAAGTTAATTATGAGATCCTTTTGTGTGAATGAGTCATTGAAATGAAACAAGATGCATTGTTAGTAAGGAATGAGGAGACAGTGTCATTATTCAAGAATTGAGACACTCACTATATGTATAACAAAAGCTAATCAAGACGTCTCACACCTTTTTTGATGAAATTCAATGGATTTAAAGTACCAAAGATGTACAAATGAACTTGTTGGGATGAATATAATGGGTGTTGACACAAAAATGTAATTATGAGATCCTTTTGCTAGAATGAGTCCTTCCAACAAAAGGAGAAGCCTTGTTATCAAAAAATGAAGAGACAATCTCATTGCTAGAGAATTAAACCATTCAATACTTATAAGGAAAGCTAATCAAGACTAATGACACATTTGCTTGATGGAATTCAATGTATTTAAGTACTAATGACAAACAAATGTGCTTGTTCCATTGAATAGAATGTTTTGTGTAGACACAAAAGTTAATTTGGAAATAATTTTGGTTAAATAAGTCCATGCAATGAAGGAAGGAGGCATGTTAGCTAGAAATGAAGGGATGATATCTTTATTTAGGATTTGAAAAATTCAATAGGTATAAGAAAAAAAGCTAATTGAGATCAATCAAAGCTTTGCTTGATGGAATTTTAGGGATTTAGAGTTCCAAAGATGTGAAAATGAGCTTGTTGCAATGTATATAATGTGTGCACAATGTGTTGAAAGTTGAGAGGCAACTCAAATAGAAGGGTTTAATATAGTTTAGATAGAATTTGGGTTCCTCTTCATCTTGGAAGCCAAATTGGAGAAAAAGGGATGGTAAGGCTAATTACAAGCCCAAGGCCAAATCTTACAAGAGTAAGGAACTGAGTCCTAACAAGGAAAAAGGTAATTCTAATTCCTAACCTAGTAAAAATAGAGATGTTAAATATTCAAGGGTCTAAGAAAGGGACATATTGATTCTCAATGTTTAAATAAGTGTGCCATGGTGTTGTAGTGTAATGATGATATTGAGATAGAAAGTGAGTCAAATGATGATTCGATGCCACCATTAGAGGATGTAAGTGATGGAGAGGAGTACCTAGTTGAGGGAGATGTGTCCGTGGCTAGATGAGCATTGGGAGCACAAGCCAAAGAAGATGATAAAGTGCAAAGAGATAATATCTTCCATACATAGTGGCACATCAAAGATAAGGTATGCAACATGATTATTGATGGGGGTTGTTGTACAAATATAGCTACTCTGGTTGAAAAGCTTAATTTACCTACCATGAAGTACCCAAGGCTATATGCTTCAGTGGTTGAATGAATGTGGGGAGGCTAAGGTAAATAAGTAGGTATTGGTATCATTTACTATTGGGAGATAAACTGATGAGGTCTTGTGTGACGCTGTACCCATGTATGCTGAGCATATTTTGTTTCGAAGATGATCATAATATGATTGACATGTAATGCATGATAGGCTTAAGAATTAAAAATTGAGTTGAGAAAAAAAGATATAGATTATTATCCTAGAGACTACTACTAAAGGTAAAGAAGAAAGTACTCTTGATCTACCAGACACTTTGTTGAAAGAAGATGAGTTAGAAACTCATCAACATGTTTAATCTTATTGATAGGGTTATGGGTAATAATAGGAATGTTATGCTTTTTGGATTTACTCTTTCTAAATTTCAAAAAATTACGAACAAAATATTTAATACTTATTTAGCATTTACTCTTGTTTATATCAAATATGTATTTTTTTTTTTTTAATACCATTGAACAACATCTTAAGCATTTAAATATTTTTTTTTCTTAAATATCATGAAATAGGAAGGTCTAGTTGCTTCTTCTAAAAAAAATGAACTTATTTGAAACCAAGATTTGCTTCCTTGGTCATTTCATGGAAAATGGAATTATTATGCCCATAAAGCAAGCAATTGAGTTGCCTCTAAATTTCCTAATGAAATTAGGGGCAATCAATAGTCGTAATGCTTTTGGAAGTTTGAATTATCTTTCAAAATGTTATAAAGAGTTAGCTTATGATGATAAAACCCTTAGTTGAAAGGCTTAAAAGGAATACTCCAAATTGGATGGATCACCATGACTTTCGTGTTATTACAACAAAAATACAAGAAGTTCATTGAGAATGAATTCTTTGATATGTGTAAAATCCCTACTACTTTCTAGAGTAGGAATAAACATAATATGGAATTGCCTTATGAGTTTAATTTTAATGAAGTCAAATTTTTACTAAAGCCAGCCCATTGAATGGAGGCTTAGAGATTTAGAAATTTGTATAACAAAAATTACGGAACTCTTAAAGAAAAGGCTTATTAGAAAAGAGTTGTCTGGCATTTTATGTAGCAAATGTGGCCAAATTGGAATAAGAGGTTCCAAGATTGGTAATTAATTACAAACCTTTAAATAAGGTTTTACATTGGATTAGGTACCTAATACCTAATAAAAAGGATTTACTAAACTAGCATTATGAAGCCAAAATCTTTTCAAATTTTGATATGAAATTTGGTTATTGGCAAATCCATATCACATAAGGAATTGAACCAAAGAAAGTTTGTTAGGAAGAAATGAGAAGATTGTTTCATTCCTCTAGAATTGAACCACTCACTAACTACAAAAGAAAGGATAATCATGTTCAATTACTCTTCTCTTTGATGGAAATCAATGGATTAATAATGTGAATGTCATAAGGTAGCGATTGTAGTGATTAATATAATGTTTACTGCATACACTAATGATAATTTCTGGATCAATTTGTGTGAATGAGACCTTACAACTGAATGAGAAAACTTATTAACAAGAAACAAAGTGTCAATTTCATTCTTCTAGTATTGAACCATTCAATACCTTCAAGAAAGGATGATCACAATCAATGACTCCTTTGTTTGATGGAATTCAATGGATTTAGAGTGCCAAAGTCATAAGGTTGTTGCTGTTGTGAGTAATATAAAGTTTGGTGCATACACCAATGTTAATTTTATGATCTATGAATGAGTCCTTGCAACTAAGAGAGAAAGCTTGTTAATAAGAGATGAAGCAATAGCTTCTTCTTGAATTGAACCATTCAATACCTACAAGAACAGATAATTATGACGAATGACTCCTTTGTTTGAAGGAATTCAAATTGATTAAGAGTATCACAGTTCTAAGGTCATTATTGTCATGATAAATATAATATTTGGCATAATCATTAAACCCAAGAGCCTAGTTGACAACAGAAATACAAATTCATCCATGTTGGGACAACATTAAAACTTGCTACCCGATTGGTTTTAAAACAACTCAGCAATTATCTATGTAAGTGATAAACAACACAATCATTTTCATGACTCCATATTTGAAGTCATTGAATAAAGTTTAAGTGATGGACCTATTTGGTTCTCATGTTTTCCAAACTCTACATTGTCATATTCAGACTTGGAATTGTGATATTCATAACATTTACAAATGAATTTGTTGGAATAGATATCATGCTTGCTATTGACACAAAATATAATTACAATATCAATTCATGTGAATCTTTCCTTACAATGAAAAGAGAAGTTGTGTTATCAAAAAATGAAGAGAGGATCTCATTGTTCAGAAATTAAACCATTCAATACCTACAAAGAAAGTTGATGATAAAAGATCAATTACTCATTTAATTAATAGAATTCAATGGGTTCAGAGTACCAAAGGTGTGCAAACAAAAAATGAATACAATGTTTTGTGTAGAGACAAAAGTTAATTTCACCATCATTTTGAGTAAATGAGTTGTTGTAAAGAGTGAAAGAGCCTTGTTAGCTAGAAATGAAGAGATGGTTTCATTATTTAAGTACTAAAACACTCAATAGGTATTAGAAAAGCTAATCAAGATCAATGACTCATTTACTTCACACAATTCAATGGGTTTGAAGTGCCAAAGGTGTGCAAACGTGCTTGTCATAATGAATACAATGTTTTTTGTCAGCACAAAGGTTAATTTCACCATCATTATGTGTAAATGAGTCCGTGCAACAAATGAAGGAACTTTATTAGCGAGATATGAAGAGAAAGCCTCATTATTTAGGAATTGAAACATTAAATATCCTTAAGAAAAGCTAATCAAGTTGAATATAACTTTTGTTTGAAAGAATTTTTACGGTTTTAGAGTACCAAAGTTGTATAGACATGCTTGATGCAATGAATATAATGAATATAGATGTGCTTGTCATCAAAAAGTGAAGAGACAATCACATTGTTTGGGAATTAAACCATTCAATATCTATAATGAAAGCTAATTGAGATCTATGACTCCTTTATTTAATGAAATTCAATGGATTCAGAGCACAAAAGGTATACAAACGTGCTTCATCTAATGAATTCAATGCTCTTATGTAGACACAAAATATAATTTCTCTATCATTATGTGTAAGTGGATCCTTGAAACAAAAGAAGGAGCCTTGTTATCTAGAAATGAAGAGAATGTGTCATTTTTTAGGAATTGAGATACTCAATATGTGTAACAAAAGCTATTCAAGGCCTCACACCATTTTTTTTTTTTGACAAAATTCAATGGATTTAGGCACCAAAGATGTACAAACCAACTTGTTGGAATGAATATAATGGGTGTTGTTGACACAAAAGTTAATTTAATTATGAGATCTTTTTGTGTGAATGAGACATTGCAATGAAATGAGATATATTGTTAGTTAGAAATGAGGAGACCGTGTCATTATTGAAGAACTGAGACACTCAATATGTATAACAGAAGCTAATTGATACCCCTCACACCTTTTTTTTTTTTTGATGAAATTCGATGGATTTAAAGTATCAAAGATGTACAAATGAGCTTGTTGGAATGAATATAATGGATGTTGTTGACAAAAAAGTTAATTATGAGATCCTTTTGCTAGAATGAGTCCTTGAAACAAAAAGAGATGCTCGGTTATCAAAAAATGAAGAGGCAATCTCATTGCTAGAGAATTAAGCCATTCAATACCTATGAGGAAAGCTAATCAAGATTAATGACACATTTGCTTGATGCCATTCAATGGATTTTAAGTACCAATGACATACAAATATGCTTGTTCCATTGAATAGAATGTTTTGTGCAGACACAAAAAAGTTAATTTTGCATTAATTTTGGTTAAATAAGTCCATGCAATGAAGGAAGGAGGCAAGTTAGCTAGAAATGAAGGAATGACCTCTTTATTTACGGTTTGAAACATTCAATAGGTATAAGAGAAGCTAATTGAGATCACTCAAGGCTTTGTTTGATGGAATTCAATGGATTTAGTGTTCCAAATATGTCCAAATGTGCTTGTTGCAATGAATATAATGTTTATTATTGGTACAAATGTTAATTTTGAGATCCTTTTAAGTGTATGAGTTGCTGCAACGAAAAGAAAAAAGCCTTATTATCTAAAAATGAAGAGGCAATCTCATTGTTTGATAATTAAACCATTCAATGCTTGTAAGGAAAGAAAGTCAAGTTCAATGACTCATTTACTTGATGGAATTCAATGGATTTAGAGTTCTAAGGGTGTGCAAACATGCTTGTTCCAATCAATATAATGTTTTACGTTGGCATAAAAGTTAATTTCACCATTATTTTATGTAAATGAGTCCTTTCAATGGAGGGAGCCTTGTTAGCTAGAAAAATGAGAGAAGGTCTCATTATTCAAGAATTGAAACATTAAATAGCTATAAGAAAGCTAATCAAGATCAAACTAACCTCTGTTTCAAGGACTTGAATGGGTTAGATTTCCAAAGTTGTACAAATGAGCTTCTTACAAAGAGTATAGTGTTTACTATTGACACAAAAGTTAATTATGAGATCATTTTGTATAAATGAGTCTTTGTAAAGAAAGAGAAATCTTATCAAAAAATGAAGGGATGGCCTCAATATTCAGGAATTAAACCATTTTCCTACAAAGAAAGCTAATCAAGATTAATGACTTGTTTTCTTGGTGGAATTCAATGAATTTAGAGCACCAAAGACAAACATATGTCTCATTGAATAGAATATTTTGTGTAGACACAAGGGTGAATTTCACCATCATTTTGGGTAAAAATAATTCTTGCAATGAAGGAAGAAGCCTTGTTAGATGAAGATAATGTCTCATTGTCCAGGACTTCAAACTTTCAATAGGTATAAGAAAAGCTAATCGAAAACAATCAAAGCTTTGCTTGATGGAATTCAATGGATTTATAGTATGAAAAATATGCAAACAAGCCTATTACAAAGAATCTAATGTTTCTTGTTGACATAAAAGTTAATTATGAGGTAATTTGGTGTGAATAAGTACTTGCAACAAAAAAAAGAAGCATTGTTATCAAAAAATGGAGAGGCAGTCTCATTGTTTGAGAATCAAACAATTCAATATTTGTGAAGAAAGCTAATCAAGATCAATGATTCATTTACTTAATGGAATTCAATAAGTTTAGAGTATCAAAGGTGTGCAAAAGTGTCTATTCTAATGAATAAAATGTTTTGTGTAAGCAAAATTGTTAATTTCACTGTCATTTTTTTGTATGAGTCCTTACTACAATGGATGGAGTCTTATTGGCTAGAAATGAATAGATTATCTCATTATTTTGGAATTGGAAAACTCAATACACATAAGAAAAGGTAACCTAGTCCAATTAGACTTTTTTATTTTTTGATGGGATTCAATGGATTTAGAGTACCAAAGTTGTACAAATGAGATTGTTGCAAAAAATATATTGTTTATTATTAACACAAAATTTAATTGTATCATTGTTATCAAAAAATGATTTAGAGTATCAAAGACATACATGCATGCTTGTTCCAAGGAATAGAATGTTTCGTGTAGAAGAAAAAGTTAATTTCATTGTCATTTTAGGTAAATGAGTCCTTGCAACGAAGGAAGGAGCCTTGTTAGCTAGAATTAAAGAAAGATCTCATTATTCAGGATTTGAAAATTTCAAAAGGTATATGAAAAGCTAATTGAGGTCAATCAAAGCACTATTTGAGGAATTCAATGGATTGAGAGTATCAATGAGTCCACTTCATTTTTTGACAACAAAACTTTTCTTTTTGTTGCCAGGGCTCATTACCACAAAATGATCTCATAATTAACTTTTATTCTAGCAACAAACATTATATTCATTGCAACAAGCTTGTTTGTACATTTTTGGTGCTCTAAATCCATTGAATTCCATCAAATATAGGTGTGATTGGTCTATATTAACTTCTACTATACTAATTGAGTGTTTTAATTGCTAAATAATGAGACTGTTTCTTCTTTTCTAGCTAACAGGGTTCCTTCCTGCATTATAAGGACTCCTTTACACAAAATTATATTGAAATTAACTTTTGTGTCAATAAAACAGGCACATTTGAGTGAACGCATTGAATTCCATCAAGCAATTGAGTCATTAATCTTGATCAGCTTTCCTTAGAGGTATAGAATAGTTTTATTCCTGAACAATGACATTGCTTCTTCATTTTCAGATAACAATGCTTCTCTTTTCATTGCACGGGCTCATTTCCACAAAATGATCTCATAATTAACTTTTGTATCTACAACAACATTATATTCAGTGCAAGAAGCTTGTTGTACATCTTCAGTGTTCTAACTCAATTGAATTTCATTAAAAAAAAAATGTTTGATTGGACTTGATTAGCTTTTCTCATATGTATTGAGTGTTTGGTGCTTTGAACCTTTGAATTCCATCAAGTAAATGAGTCATTGATCTTCATAAGCTATCCTTATAAGTATTGAATGGTTTAATTCCTAAAGAACGAGGCTAGCTCTTCATTTTTTGATAACAAAACTTCCACTTTTGTTACAAAGACACATTAGCTTTTGGGTCAACAACAAACATTATATTCCTTATAATAAGCTCATTTCTCATTTTTGGTGCCCTAAATCCATTGATATCCATCAATAAAATGTGTTATTGGTCTAGATTACCATTTTTTTTTTATACATGAGGGTGTTTCAATTACTAAATAATGAGACAATCTCTTTATTTCTAACTAATAAGGGTCCTTTGTTGCAAGGACTCATTTACATGAAATGACGGTGACATTAACTTTTGTGTCAGCAGAAAGACATTATATTAATAGGAACAAGCACATATGCACACCTTTAGTACTCTAAACCCATTGAATTCTATCAAGTAAATGAGTCATTGATTAACTTTTGTTACAAACATTAAATGGTTTAATTCTCAGACAATGAGAACACCTCTTCATTTTTTAACAACATGGCTTCCCTTTTCATTGTAAGGACTCATTCACACAAAATGATCTCAAAATTAACTTTTTGTCAACAATAACATTGTATTGATTATATGAAGCTCATTTCTATGTCATTGGTAATCCAAATCCATTTAATTGCATCAACTAAAGGTGTGATTGAGCTAGAATAGCTATTATTATATGTATTAAGCCTATAAATAAGCTTGATTTTATTGTTAAAAAGAGCATAACATTAGTGAAAATTTTCTCCTTTGATTTATTTGAAAAATTAAATAACTTACCAAGAACTAACTCTTTTTGTCACTCTTAAATCCCTTCTTTGCTAGAGTATGGCATCTATATCCTTCCTTATACCCTAGGTTTATGTTCTTGAACATTGGGTCTAGGTCTTGCATGATTTAAATATGATTTTAGCTTTCTTAGGTTCTTATCTGATTCCTCAAGTGTGTTGGATTCCTAAACCATGTTTGTTAGGATTCACATCATTTTGTATCAACAGAAAACACTGTATTCATTATAACAAGCATGATTGTAAACCTTTGGTACTTCCATCAAGTAAAGGACTCATAGATCTTGATTAGTTCTCCTTACAAGTGTTAAATGGTTTAGTTCTTGAACAATAAGACCTCCTTTTCATTTGTTGATAAGTAATCTTCTCCTTTCTTTACAAAGACTTATTCACACAAAATGATCTCCTTTCATTTCAACAAGCTCATTTGTACAACTTTGGTACTCTAAATGCATTGAATTCAATCAAAAATGGGGTGTGATTGGTCTAAATTATCTTTTCTTATATACATATTGGGTAATTCAGTTACCAAATAATGAAACTATCTTTTCATTTCTAACAAACAAGGCTCATTCCTTTGTAATTACCATTTGTGTTAGACAAAAGCATTATATTTCATTGAAACCAGCTCATTTGTACATATTTAGTACTCTAAATCCATTGAATTCCATAAAATAAATGATTCATTGATCTTGATTAGATTTCCTTATAGGTATTGAATGGTTTAATTTCCTAAACTTGGTGATCATCTCTTCATCTTTTGCTTACAAGGATGTCCATAATCATTATATTCATTGCAACAAGCACATCTATACAACTTTGGTACTCTAAACTAATTGAATTCCTACATAAAAAAGTTAGATTGATCTTGATTATCATTTCTTATAGCTATTTAAGTTTTCAATTCTAGAATAATGATATCTTTTCTTCATTTCTAGCTAACAAGGCTTTTTCCTTCAATACAAGGACTTATTTACACAAAATATTGTGAAATTAAATTTTGTGCAACACAAATCATCCTGTTCAATGGAGCAAACATGTTGATCCACTAAATTCCATCAAGCTAATGAGTCATTGATTTTGATTCACTTTCCTTATAGGCATTGAATGGTTTAACTCCCAAACAATGACATTATCTCTTCATTTTTTGATAACAAGCCTATTCATTTCATTGTAAAGAGTCAATCACACAAAATAATCTCATAATTAACTTTTGTGCCAAAAGCAAAAGTTATATTCATTGCATTAAGATCATTAGTACATCATTGGCACTCTAAACCCATTGAATTCCATGAAGGAAATGAATTGTTGATCTTGATTAGCTTTCCTTATAGGTATTGAATGGTTTAATTCTCCAACAATGAGATTGCCTCTTCATTTTTTTGATAATAAGGCTTCTCTTCTCATTGCAAAGAGTCATTTACAAAAAATGTTATTATAATTAACATTTGTGCCAAAAGCAAACATTATACTCATTACAATAAGATCATTGTTACATCTTTGGTACTCTTAACCCATTAAATTCTATCAAGTAAATGAGTCATTGATCCTTATAGCTTTCCCTATTTAGGTATTAAATGGTGTCAACGGCAAACATTATATTCATTGCAATGACTCATTCATGCAAAATAATCTTGTAATTAACCTTTGTGTCAATAGTAAATATTATATTCATTGCAACAAGCTCATTTGTACATCTCTAGCACTCTAAATCCATTGAATTCCATAAAAAAAAGTGTGATTGGTCTAGATTATATTCTCTTATATGTATTAAATGTTTCAATTCTTGAATAATGAGACTTAGGTGTTTCAATTTTTGAATAATGAGACTATCTAGTCATTTTTTTTTTTGACAATAAGACATTTCTTTTAATTGCAAGGGCTCATTCACACAATATGATCCTTTAATTAACTTATGTATCAACATCAAAATTTATATTTATTGAAACAAGCTTTTTTATACATCAACGGCGCTGTCAATCCATTGAATTCCATAATGTAAATGAGTCATTGATCTTGATTTGCTTTCATTATAGGTTTTGAATGGTTTGTTCT
>JBAPLJ010002345.1:0-36569 GCA_037832345.1 Rhizophora mangle | reverse complement strand
GACCGACATCCAAATTAATTGCATAGGCTATGTTTGAGCATTGTTAGGCATTTCCTTTCAATATATGGGATTACATGACAATGATTTATTATCTTATTACTTATGACACAATGGGTTGTTTTAGAATTATTGAAATGGATTCAACTCTTTTTCACTTAGTTTTTCATTTGGTGTCTATTTTTTCTTTTTCCTACTAAGGAGGAGGAAATTACAAATGGGGAATTCAGCATTTTATATAGTATATGGACACACCTAACTCGAATAATGTCACTCTTTATTCACACATTTAGGAAGTGCACTAATCAAATTCATCTCTCAATAAAAGTAGTGTTATTCTCTTTTCAGTACCAGCAATTCAAAACCATTGTTATTATGGTAAAAATTATTGCTTAAAGTTATACAACAATTTCTAGTTTGCTAAATTTGTGAATGTTATAATAGATCTTACATAGAAATTTCCTTAGCCTAAAGCAACAAATTTGAAATTGTTGCATAAGTGTGCTTTATATTGAATATACAGTAGTTATGAAAAGCATAAGTGATGATTTTACTATTTTAGAAAACATTTTGTTATTCATTTAGCAATGAGTTTTCTACATTTAGCAATGTCGTTGGAGAAATAGGTAATAGTCATTAGAGAAATAAACAACAGTCATTGGAGAAATAGGCAGCAATTTTTCTTAGAATATGCAATGGTTTCTAGTGAAACTAGTAATTTTCACTAACCATTAGGTGATAGTTTTTATCAAAATTGTTACCAACACAAAGCAAAAAATAATTTTAATCTTAAGTAATTAAATTTAAGTGACCAAATTGTACTCATAATTGGAGCTTAGCTCATAAGTCAAAGTGTACCAAATGGATTGAAATTCTATGTGTGAGAAAGTCTTACTAGCCTAAAGAAAATCACAAAATAAAGACAAAACTAAAGGAACACGAATTATGTATCAGTAATATCAAAATATTCAATTTTTTATTGCAAAAATACAACATATAGTGATATAATGCTATTAACTAATACAAGTGGCTATAATAGCCTACATAAACAAAAAGACCTACTTGGTAGTACAGGATGGAAAAATAGCAAATTACCATTCCTAGAAATTTAGTTTTGCTGGATTCTTGACTTTAATCTCCTTCACTTAATACCATTGACTTGAATTACATTGGTAATGCAGGAGAAATAGAGGATCCTCCTTGTTCTTGTAAATCTTAAATAGTTACTTAGAATAACATGTAGCTAAGGTGTGACACAATTCAATAGCCTTAGAGTCATACTTTTTCAACTCCTAAATAGTTTTCTTGACATCCTCAATAGGATCTCCACTAATGAGAAACTAAGCCAAATGAGAACCTTTGTAAGTTTGTTGGTGCAAAATGTTTCCTTTCACTTTTATTCCTTCAAAGTTTGTTGTTGATTAAGGGCACACATAACCTCCATACACAACATAAAATCTTAAACCAAGGCTACAAGCATTTTGGCCTTAAAATCCCACTTAAACTTTGAGTCCTTATCCTTTTCAAATTTGAAGAGATTTAACCAACAAATTTAAAAGATCAAAAACTAAACTATAGATTATTTCAAACAATTTGGATCATGTACCTTCTTAGAGAAGTTCAAGCAAATGATGCTTGCAATACTAGAACAATAACTGTCTTAGCCAAATAAATAAATTTCTACTCAAGGTACAAAATCACAAACATGGAAAGTAATGCAAAAAATATAAAGAAAACGCAAAACCTAAACATCAAGATGCAAACAACATTAGATGAAAGCAAAGTTCAAAAACTTAAAGGACACATAGATGCTGTGCATTTGCTCATGGCTTTTACTTAGTGTGTCCTTTTTCAAACTTGCTATTTGTTCAACTATTTTGTTGATTGATTGATTTAGTTATTATTAGAATATGATTTATGATTTTAATTCTTTTTACTAAATTTTTTGACCATATTGTCAATGGTTGAGCAATCATATCAGTTGTTATAGGTGCCTTAATTTTGGTTCAGGCTTTTCCTAGGTTGTTAAAGTATCAATTTGCTTTTCTTTTAGGGTTGTATGAAAATATTCTAGATCATAAATTCATGTTTTCAATTGGAAGGATAAGCATGTGTGAATGGTTAACAGTTGCAACTAAAGTAAATGTTATGGATACAATGCCCATGCCTACAAGTAGTTTGAGAATATGCTTTCCTTGAGTCAATGTTTGATATTTCTTTCCATGTAGATCCATGGCTAGTTGCACAAATGTAAGAGATTGAAGTTAACATCTAGACAAAGGGTTTTGTCATATCTATACAAGAAATCAAGCATAAGTCCATAAAAAATAAAAAACATTGGAGCAAATTTTAAGCATTTACTAATTTCCTTTTTTACAACTAGAAATGTTATAATAGAAATTGGAAGAGAAAATTGACTCAAGATACATCCTTTGTTATTTTTGACATGATAGAAAATTGACGTGGGAACATTTTGGTTAGTTTTACTGCATTTGTTCTACTCAACTTCAAAGTTTATAGCTCTGCAAAGATTTTACCTTTGTTTCTATGTCTTGCATGTAGGAAGTTAGTTTAGAAAATTAAGTGAGGGACCTGGTAGACCTTCTAACCCGTATCTTACATTGTAAAAATGTAATGGAAGCCAATTATGAAAAAAAATGAAATATGTTTTTATTATTTTTTCTATTTTAAAACATTTGTTTTCTTAATGGGATAGTCTTATAGACAATCTATTAGAGGATGATATTTCATCATCCTATATTCTACAAATAGTGTTGCTTTTCCTTAGCAAACATTTTTAGCAAAAAAGATCTATATGATATTAAGATTAAGTGAAAATGCAGAATGGTTGAGAAGTCTATTTGCATCTCTTCTACAACTTAATTTCAATTTGATAAGTCATATATGATGTAGCCATGAATAGCTTGGTAGAAAATTGGATTGAGTTGTATTTTAAATTTTGCTTTGAGAATAATATTACATCCAAAATTGTTTTCTAAAGGAGTTATTCTATTATGGAAAGCTAAGCTAACTATCTTTGTAAGACCATGAAACCAAAACTATGCTAAACTAGATTTTAAATTTTTTTTTAAAAAATTAAACTAGATAAAAAAAATATATTTTTCTCTTTTTAGGTTACCCAACATAAGCATATCTTCTTTCTTTGTCCATTTTTTCTATAAATCTTAGGTTACCCAACCTTTTCAAAAATATTTGAGCTCTTAATTATTTGAAAACAAATAAGCATATTCTTTATGCATATGTGAAAAAAGTTATGAATTACCCAAGGTCCTAATAATTATAGATGCATCTTGAATTGTCATTGACTTTGGTACATCATTAGGATCATTTTTGTCTTGGCTAAAAAAGTTTAAACTAAAAATACAATTGAAATCCAATTAGAAAAATATGAAAATATTAAATTATTTATCCTATCATCTTCATCATCCACTACTACCGATAGGAGTGGCAACAATTGGACTAGACAGATGCTAAATACAACAAAGCCAATGTAATATCAAGCTTGACAATAACAACTAAACTACTATTATTTAGATTAATGCACCTTTAACTGATTGAATATATACAAATAAAATATGATAAAAAATACTTAAAATAAAATAAAATGAAACGTCACTAATTGATATAATGAAATGAAATTGGGTATTATATTCTTTTATCTAAATTTCCATAATAATTTGATTTATAGACAATTAATATTATTAATAAGGTGGGTATAAGTTATAGTTAAACAATTAAACACATCAGTATCTGTAACACAAGTATCACCCATGGTTTCTATCACAAAAATCTTTCATAATCATAATTGTAGATTTCAGCATCTCTCTTATAAAGTTTACAAATGAAAGAAATGTCATCAAACTATACCAATGAAACACATCAGTAAAGCCCTAAGAAGGAATGAACTAAATTATATTATGACATTGGAAAAAATGAAAGAGAAGGAAAATGGAAAAGCAAACAAAATGTACTAATGAGACAATTGCCCGTGGGAATTGACTTAAAGAGCATCATTTTACATGCATGTTTTTGTTTGAAAATCTTTGTTCATTGATGTATTATTTATTAGAATTAATGTCTGTGTTTGAATTTTGTTGGAGAGAGTTGCCTATTAGGAAGAAAAACAAAGGTGCCCCAATTCTTAGTTCCTTTCTTTTATGCTCCTATTCTTCCTTTAACAAAATTCCCCACAACTTTTTTTTGGTGATTATTTTTTCTTTCATTCTCTAGGTTATTCTCTTCCTATAGTTTTTTTTTTTTTTTTTGATTTTGGGTTTTCTACCAAAATTCTTTGTTTCTTTAATTTTGTATTTTTGTTGCTATTTGCATAAGTCATGAGTTTGAGTCCTTATCAAGGTAGTTTTTACCATTTTTAGGTTTCAAGTAATAAAAGGATGGATCATCTTATGGAAAAAGTCATGAGATTGAATCCTTATCAAAGTATTTGAAGGAATTAAACATATATTTGATTTTATATTGTTGTATGAGTAGCTGGTGACTCCTGCTAGGTAACATATAGTTTCCTCTTTTGCAAATTCAATAATGGTGCACAACCAACTTTGTGGTAACCTAGTGCAATTCTCCCTAATGGATTTGTGAGGCTACCCTTACTTATGAAAAATATATATATATATATATATATATATATATAAATAAGCATCATTAATTCCAAGTTGGATTACTTTTAAATCATGTTATATTCAAATTGTTTTTGGTTAGGCTTAGGGTCAATTCAAAAGTTGACAAATTATTATTAAAGAATTAATTTTTTTTTTTTTCATCATTTTTATTTTATTTATTTTTAATTTTTTATACACTAACTTATTTTAAAAGTTAACCATTCAATTTAAAAAAATAATTTTTTATTTATCATATAATAGAATAGATAAAAAAAATTATTATTGATTATTTTTTTTTTTATATATTAGTTTGAATAAAAATTATATAATAATTTTTTTTTTTTAATATTTAATTTTATCTTATTATTAGGTTTTGCTTGTATGTCAACTTACTAATATATTGTAAATAAAAAAACTATTATTTAATATGTAATTTTATATATTAATCTATATGAAAAAAATTTGTAAATATATTTTACATATTACATATATTTATATTATTTATATAAGATATGTATACAAAAATATATATATATATGTGTATAATTTTTTTAAATATCAAAAAATATTTAAATATCAATATATATATATATATATATATATATTAAAATAAAGAAATAAAATATAATTCTTTTTTGTTTTTTTTACTCATAAGAAAATTCATAAAATTCATAATAAAAAAAAATCAATAACTCAAATATTATAATCTTTTGTTTTAATATTTTATATTATCTTGAGAAAAAAAAAATTAGATCACAGTGATTTACTTTTTAAACTCAACTAAAAATGGTAATTAACATGATAGAATATTACAATGATAAATACAAATTTTGGCATCTATTGCAAAGTTTATAACTAAAAGAAATGTCATCAGATTGTTTATTAAAAATGTTGCATTATTTGTATAAAGAAGATGAGAAGTGTGTTAAGGTATTGACATTTTTTCACCTATTAATGGTATCTTAGGTACTACTACATTTTATGTGTTCAATTTGTCCACCAGCATCAAGTAAAGTACACTTATATAGTGGCCAAGTTGAACCTTTAGTATTCAAACATCAAACATATTACACATTTTTAAATGAAAAAAAGTTTAATATTGATCCAAATATCTAAATTTAATTAGAAAAGGTGATGCTATAACTTATAAACTATTATTGCCATCATGATTTGAGACTAATTGAGGGACAAAAGTAACAAAACTATTAAATATAAGAGTCAGGTACATTTATAATATTATAAAGTGATAAGTTGCCTTCTTGTATTCTTAAGTCCTAAGCATTGTATCCCCATTAGTTGACACAACAAAAAGTTTCACATATAATGATCCTTTCAGTTTTTTTTAGCACAAAATTTTCATGTTTCTTGCGACAAACAAATAAGTTTTTGTAATTATAAATTGACCTTTTATAAATTGGTGCAGCTATCATTTCCTCCTCGCTATTTTTCTCAAGCTACTTGGGACATGTTCGAGTTTCATGTGCAGCAACCTTTTCTCCCCCAATTATTTTGGCATAACACTCATAGTTTTTCTAACATAACAACCATAGTTTTTTTTCTAGCATAACATACTAATTTTGGTTATCATAAATAGGCAACAACCCTTCTCTCCTTTTGATTTTTCATAAGCTCTCTCTCTATTCTCTTAATGAAACTTTTTCTCTCCCATGACATCATGGATTCAATTATTTAGCCCAATCTAATTTTGAGGTGAAGGAGAATAATAGCCACTATGTTAGTTGTTATTTTTACATGGACAACTCTATTATTTTTGAAAATTTCCAATTTTTCTTAAAACTTCTTTACTCACCTCCTATTTCCCTAGAATTGGCAAATCACAAGGATTGCAAGAACTATCATACTCATTCTCAATAATGAATTTGACATTAATGGTTACTGTACTATTAGTTAGGTCAATGATTCTTTCATTAATTGAATACATAAAAATAAAATACGATAAAAATAATTAAAACAAAATAAATTGAAATGTCATTAATTGATGTCATAAAAAAAATAAGCATTATATTGTCTACCTAAAGTTTCATAATAATGAGATATATACACAATTAATGACATGAATAAGGTGGGCTTAAGTTATAGTTGAACAACAAAACACATCAACATGTGCAATGCAAGTATCATCCATGGTTTTTATCACAGGAATCTTTCATAATCATAATTACAAATTTTAATGTTTCTTACAAAGTTTACAATTAAAAGAAATGTCATTGGATTGGACCAATGAAACATGTCAATGAAGCCCCAAGAACAAAATAACTAAATTATATTACAACATTGAAAAAATAAAAGAGAAGAAAATGAAAAGGGAAATGTACTAATGAGACAATGGCTTGTGAGAATCAACCCATGGAGTGTCATATTAAATTCATGTTTCTACTTTGAAATCTTTGTTGATTTATGTACTATAGATTAGAATTAATGTTTGTGTTTGAATTTTGTTTAAGTGAGTCGCTCATTAGAAAGCAAAATACAGGTGCCCCATTCAAATTTTGGGTTCCTCTCATTTATGTTCCTATTCTTCCTCTCATTAAATTCCCCACCATTTTTTTCTAGTGATAATTTTTTTCTTTCATTCACTAAACTATTGACTATATATGTTTTGAATTTTAATTGTCCAATGTTTGGCTTTTATGGGTAATTGTAGTGTTTTAATTCAACTCTCACTATGTTGTAGACTTGTTTGGACGGATTGATTATTTATGACTCTATTGGCAAGCCCATTTGCTTGTAGCTTTTACTTGCTTTTCCAAACTTGTTGCATGATCTACTAATTTTTTTTTTTTTATAAAGTGATTTATGATTCTAATACTTTTCACTAAGTTTTTTTTTTCTTTTACCATATTGTCAATTATTAGAACAATCATATCAATTGTTCCAAGTGCCTTAGTTTTGGTTTAGACTTTTCTTGGGCTGTGGGGGGTATCAATTTTTTTATTATTAGAGATGTATGAAAATTAGTCTAGATCCGAAAATGATGTGTTTCATTAGAAGGATAAATATGTAAATGGTTAGCAGTTGCAACAAAAGTAATTATTATAGACATGCTTTCGTATGTGCAAAATGATGTTGTTTTTAGCTTGATTCTTATGATTATTGAGTTGAAAAGAATGGAATTATTGTAAAGGAATTTGTATTAATGGGGTAAAAGGAAAAGGGGATTTAGGGTTAAATGAAGAAATCCCATTAACTGATGTTAATTATAATGCACATCATACACAATATAGGTAATTACTAGTTTAAAACTTTCAAAATATCAGTCCTATAATTATCTCAATTGTAACCCTTCTATTATTCCTAAACTTTTATTTCTTTTTCCTTCTTGCATTTTTTTAGGTCACCAAATGTTTCTCAAATGGCTAATAAAAAGGAAAATTTTGATTGTAGACTAAGCCAATCACTAAAATTTGGTATGATATATTAATCAATATACATTTATAAATTTAGCAAAGCCAATGTTGTGAAAGACAATATACCTGTTCTAATTCACATAGTATATAGGAATCAAAAAGCTGGCCTAATCGAAGTATGCAAGTAGAATATGTGGACAATCACTTTCTTATAGGTTAATGATAATAGATCTATGTATTTTCTTTGGAGATATATGCTACATCAAAGAGTGCAAGATAGGATATGACTAAACTACCATCAATTACTTCCAAAGGTGCAATGTTTCCATTTAAGCTTCCTATTGGCAGATAATGACATGCATGTGGTTTTTAAACTTTTTTTCTTTTTATGCAATCTCCAAAGGAGCTTCTTGATTTCTTGATCAGAACTCCTCCTATGGTTGATGTATACTTATTACCTCTAACACAATATGAATGTGATATTAACCACTATTATGTTATACATTTGATTAATGCAACTTTAATTAATTAAATACATAAAAATAAAATATGATTTAAATATATGAAATAAAATAAAAAAAAAAAATCACTAATTGAAGTAAAATTGAGTATTACGTTATCTATTTAAACTTTATTAGTAACCAAATTTATACACAAGTAATATTATTAATAAAGTGGGCATAAATTACAATTAAACAATTAAACACATAAACATTTGCAACATAAGCATTACCATTATTTCTATCATGAGAATCTTTCATAATCATATTTGTGTGTTATCACAAATAATTTATTTTCTAAGCTTAGCAATGATGATATTCAATATTATATGATATTACAATGATAATTATAAATTCCAACATTTCCTACAAAATTTTATAATTGAAAGAAACTTAACTAGATTGGACCAATCAAACATGTTAGAGGAGCCCCAAGAAGGTAAGAATTGAATTATATTACAACATTTGAAAAATTAATAAAAGGTAAATGAAAAGGGAAAAAATATACATATGAGACTATGGCCTGTGAAAATTGACTTAAAGAGTGGCTAGAGAGCTACCAATTTGAGCAGGGCTCAAACTTAAAGGTGAGGGAGTTGGTCATTAGGAAGTGATAAATGGCATCATGAAATGTTGGCAGTTAACAAGTAGAGCTGCCTGGCCTTTTCCTCTATGAAGCATCTTGGAGTGAACTAAGATTTGGCCAATTTAGTCTTAGCCTCAAATTTGATCTCTTTTTTCCTTAAGACATCATCAACTACCTTATCCTTGTAGCCAATGTAGTTAGCCTTTGAGGACCAGCCAAAGAGAGGGGTACACCAATTTGGCAAGGTAGAGGAGCTTTTCTTATGGTTTAGGTCATCTTTATGGGTGCCAGATGAGGTGGCACATGGTCAGACCATCATAGGTCTCAAATAAAGGAGATTAATAGCCATTTTTTTGGGTCTTATTGACCTATAGAGAAAGGGGTTTTTATGATGGGTTTTGCTTTTATAGTTTCTTAGTGTTTTGGGCACTATTTGAAGAGCATTTGAGGAGATGGAAAGTTGAGGGCTAGGAGGGGCCCATGCCAAGATGGGAAAAGTTAGGGAAAAGGATAAGATGGACATATGGCAAATGTTGGGATATAGTGGTCTTGTGGGCAACCATTTATTTCATTTTAACCACCTATTCTAGTTTCCTTGTTGTTTTTCATAGTTCTTAGGGTCAATTTGCAATTTTTTTGCTTAACTAGAAAGAAATTTGCAAGGTAACATAGAGTTTGCTCTTCTGTATGTTCAATGTAGTGACACAACCAACTTTATGGCGACCTAGCACAATCCTCCCTAACAAATTTGAGAGTGCTACCCTTACTTATGAAAAAAATTACATATAAATAAAAATTACATATAAATAAGCATCACCAGTAAATGTGTTGACACAGAGATCAAGTTTATTTTTGAATCAAATTACTTTTGAATCATGTTATATTCTGAATTAGATTACTTTTCAATTATTCTAAATCAAATTACTTTTGAATTATTTTGAATCAGATTACTTTTGAATCATGTTATATTCATATTTTTTTTAGGTAGGCTTGGGGTCAATCTGAGAGTTGACAAGTTATTATTTAAAAATTAATTTTTCATTCTTAGTTTTTTTTATTTTATTTATTTTTAATATTTTATATATTAATTTATTTTAAAAGTAAATATTTTTTATTTTTATACTAATTTTTCTCTTATCACTTTACTTAAATTATAAGTTAACCAATTAATTTAGAAAAACCAATTTTTTTTTATTTATCATAGAGTATAATAGGTAAAAGAAATTTAATATTTAATATTTATTTTTTTTTTATTTAGTTTGAATTAAAAGTATATAATTTTTTTACTAATTTTTATCTTATTATTAAGATTTGGTTGGATGTTGACTTACTAATACATAAGAGACTAAAAAATTATTATTTAATATGTATTTTTTATATATGAATTAATATGAAAAATTTACAAATGTATTATACATATTACATATAAGAGTTAGGTAGATTAATAATATTGTAAAGTGATAAGTTGCCTTCTTATATTCTCACGTCCTAAGCTTTGTAGCCTCATTAGCTGGCACAACAAAAAGTTTCATGTACAGTGCTCCTTTTAGTTTTTATGGCACAATAATTCCACATTTCCTTCTACAAACAAATAAATTTTTGTGATTATAAACAAGCCTTTTATAAATATTTTTTTTAGTGATTATTTTTCTCTCGTTATTTTTCTTAAGCTACTAAAGACATGTTTGAGTTTCACATACAACAATTCTTTTCACCTCCTACTTTTTTTGGCACAACACTCATAGTTTTTCTAACATAACAACTACAATTTTTTTTGGCACAACATACTAATTTTGGTGATTATAAATAGGCATATCCCTTCTCTCCTTTTGATTTTTCATAAGTTTTCTCTCTCTTCTCCTAATGAAACTTTTTCTCTCCTACCACACCATGGTTTCAATTATTTAGCTTCAACAAATTCCAAGGTGAAAGAGAATAATAGGCACTATGCTAGTTGTTTTTTTTTTTTTTTTTTACATGGATAAACTCTTTAGTTATTAAAAAAAATCCAATTTTTCTTAAAACTTCTTCCCTCACCTCACCTCTAATTTGCCTAGAATTGGTAGATCACAAGTATTGCATCTACCATCTTATTCTCAAATTTTTTAGACTCTGTCAAGTTTATGCCACAACTATTTTGATTGTCTTTAGCCATCATAACCTTGTTTGAGTTGATTTTGTCTCTTTTAATCTCCTACCAAATTTATGTGCTAAAGCTTTAAGTGGTAGAAAAACCCTCACTTTTTCCTTTTGCACTCACTCTGACACATGATTCTCTTTCAATGCTGATAATGCACACTTCCATTTTATAATTAGTTGACTAGAAGATTGTTCTTTGCTTTTTCGTGCTTGCAACACTATTAATTTATTTGTCTTAAACCCTATCATTATCACTGAGATGTTTGGTCCCTAAAATTATTTTTGTCAATCTCAAATTTCATTTCATTTACAATAATAGTGTACTAGAAGTATTTGCTATTGTTTTGGGTGCTACCATTATCATTCTTTCTCACAATGTCTTAAAGATGTTGAATAAGCATAAAGAAAGAAGGCAGATGTTAGAGCCATTGAGAAACCCTAGCTATCTAATCAACTTTAACAATATGGACATTTTACATGAAGAGCATGTTGTAGGGAGGGAGTTTGATATTGAGATAATAATGCATTTATATATCTAAAATTTAACATCTTCAAGTACTGAGTCGATACTGAGCTTGAGGATCCACTCTTGTATACTGTTCTTACATAATGTCATCTAATAAAAGCTTTGTTTGCTATGATTTTTGGGAAATTATGAGTTAGTTTAATTATCATCATCAACATAATGTGAAATTGGGTATTATGTCATCTATCTAAACTTTCATAATAACAGAATACCTCATCTTCAACATCTACAATGCTAGTAGCATTTTGAAAATGAGGCTTTTAATGAGAGGAAGAGAGAGATACTAGAGTTACATGGAGAAGATGAGGTTTCTGATGTTATATTACATACAAGAGTATCATTTTATGATTTTTAACCAAGTTGAATGATAATGTTAGTATTTTTTATAATTTCTAATAATCTAAGATACAAAGTATAATTATGCCTTATATTTAAATTAAAGTATTCTTTTCATTTATTCTCCATCTAGGGTTGATAGCCTCTAGTTGAATTCCTATCATCAAGCATCTATCATAATCACCATCAAAATTTAAATATATTAACTCACATTGAAATCAAATTAATGAAAGATATAGAGAATACAAACAATTAACAAGTGGGTCGAATATGTAATAAACTTATGATAAAAAAAAAAAAAGGTTATTGTTTTCAAATTTGGAGGAAAATTAAATAACCTGATATTTTTTATAGTCTAATTTCCCAACAAAAGGAATGGTCCCATCAAATACATGTACTAATCACAATTTCCATTAATTTTATTTTTTTTTTTTAAAAAAAACTATTAAAATTAAAAATTAGGCATACTTTAAATTAGCTGGCTTTCTATTTAGATTAACTATAATAATTCCTTCCCACATTGTTCTATTAAAATTCAAAATCCAACTTAAATAGCAAACAAGCCCTTTAGATTTGGACAAAAAACAAGCACTTTCCAAATCAACAATTAGTTATGGCCTCATTGTTTAATCACTATGCCTATAATTGGTGAGTTTTTGTCAAATATCTATTGTGGGTCCATTTTGTATTGTATGCATGTTTCTATTTTAGAATCTTTGTTAATTGATGTATTATTGATTAGAATGAATATCTACATCTAAATTTTGTTGAAGAAAGGCACTGGTTAGGAAGCAAAACAAAGGTCCTCCATTCAAGTTCTTAGTTCCTCTTATTCATGCTCCTATTCTTCCTCTAAGTAAACTCTCCCACAAATTTTAATGATTCCTTTTATTTTTTTTTAATCTTTCATTTTATGGATGATTCACTACAAAGGAATTGAATTTTGATTGTCCAATGATAAAGTTTTGTAGGTGTTTGTAATGTTTTAGCTTTACTTTCACTGTGCCATAAGCCTAAATGTTTACAATTTGTTGGCTAATACATTTGGTTATAGCTTTTACTTTGTATTTCTTTTTTCAAACTTGCTACTTGTTCTACAATTTTTTTTTTTTTTTTATTTAGTTATTATTAGAATGCAATTTCTAATTTTAATTATTTTCACTAAATTTTTTGACCATATTATCAATGGTTAATCAATCATATTAGTATCATCAAGTGCCTTAGTTTTGGTTTAGACTTTTCTTAGCCTATTAGAGTATTAATTTACTTTTTTACTAAGGATGTATTAAAATGAGTTTAGATCACAAATTCAAGTTTTTGATTGGAAGGATAAGCACATGTGAATGGTTAGTAGTTGCAAAAGAAGTAAATATTATGGACACAACGCCCATGCCTACAAGTAGTTTGAGAATATGCTTTCCCATGTGCAAAATGGTGTTGTTTTTAGCATAATTGTAAAGGAATTTGCATTAATAGAGTAGAATGAAGAAAAGGGATTTGGGACTAAATTTTGGAGAATTCTCATTAACTAATTAAACTTGTAGCACCTTTTTGTTTAAGCCCTAACTTTTTCAAACTAGTACTTGATACTTTACTTAGGCTATTATTGAGAGAGAATTCAATGGAATTGTCAAAACTTTTTTTGGTTTTTTAGTCAATTTCAATGATATGGACATTTTGTAGGAATAACATATAATTAGTCAGGAAGTTTAACTTTGATACTAAGATAATAGTGTATTTGTGTGCCTGAATTTGAAACATTTTTAGTACTATGTTGATACTAAGCTAGAGGATCCACTCTTTAATATTGTTCTTACTTGGTGCCAACAAATATAAGATTTGTTTCTTATGTTTTTTAGCCATCAGCATCACTAGACCTAGAAATTTTTTTGAATTTGTTGCATGTTGTTGTTGTATAGATTATATTCTCATGTTTTAGTATTAAAAACTTTAGTCCACTCTATAATCTTTTGCTAAGTTAGTTTCCTTTGTCTCTTTTGGGTTCTTTGCCCCATTAAGTTGGTGTTTATGATTTATGAAGCACATGACCATTAGAAAGTTATGTTTGGTATTTCTTGCCATGTAGATGCATGGCTAGTTGCACAAATGCAAGAGATTGAAGTTAACATCTATACTAAGGGTCTTGTCATATCTGTACATGGAATCAAGCATAAATCTAAGAAAAAAAAAAAAAAAAACAATGGAGCAAATTTCAAGCATTTGTTGATTTCCTTTTAGGCAACTAGAAATGTTATGATTGAAATTGGAAGAGAAAATTGACTCAAGATACATCCTTTATTACTTTTGTTTGAGTCTAGTGGTCATAACCTTTAGGTACAACTCATAGGTCTTGGGTTCAAAACCCATTAGACACTATTTTCAATTATTTATTAAAGTCACATTTATTGGATTAGTTTAAGGGTAATTAGATTAGTTGTTGTGTTCTTTGGCACCACACATCCCTCCTAGGTTCAAATTGTAGAAGACACAACCTATCACATTTCTTTCTTTTTTCTAAAAGAAAAAAGACTCCAATAATCCCCCACCATTTTCAAAATATCAGAAAATAGAAAGGATCCTCAACAATTTTGCAGTCATGTGCATAAATAAAGGTGTCTTCTAAATGAAACTTTTACATAGTGAAATGTGCATTACAATAGATCTGAATAATGTGGTAAATGAGTTTTGAATCAACTATTCTTATTGATAAGTTGTAGAAACAATTCACACACATGAAAATACAACATTACTCTTCTCTTTTAAATAATTGACACATTAAAAGGTTATTGTGTCCATATTCTTTTTAAGATGCTTTAAAGCTAAGCCCTACAGCTTAATGGAATGACCTAAATACTCTATATTCATATAGGTAGACTAGGTCCCTTGCTATAAGACACCCTTTTAAGTCTATTATGAGTGCTAAACACTCATCCTCCTAATTTTACTATGGGAACCATGCACTATATAACCTTAGGATGGAAATAAAAATTAATTATAGTGCTTCAATCACATTGATGTTGTATTGTGACTCATTGAACTCAAGACTTGACGTTTTATCAAGCATTGAGTTAAGTTTTCATCATGGATGATTTGAATTTATGGGCTTAAGACCCATCCCTCTTAATGTCTTATTCACCATGCCTCTTGTTAATCCTTTTGTTAAAAGGTTTAACCATGTTTTCACTTGATCTTATAAAATCAATTGTGAAATCAAGTCTCTTACAGAGTTATGTCTAAGTCTAATGTGTCTAGACTTATCATTATATACTTGACTATACATTCTTGCCAAAGTTACAACACTATCATAATGTATATAAATGGGTGTTATTGGGTTTTTCCATAAAGGAATCTCATAAAGAAAATCCCTTAACTATTCTACTTTTTAACTTGCCAAAGCCAATGCTACAAATTTTGTAGCCATAGTGGGTTCTACTTTGCAAGATTGTTTCTCAAAACCCTAAGAAATTGCACCCACACTAAGCATAAAAATCCATCCACTAGTAAAAGTATGATCCTCTTTATTAGTGATCCAATTGGTATCTAAATATCCTTTTATAACAAAAGGATAACTAATATAACTTAGGCCATAATTCTTTATTTTCTTTAGGTACTTTAGGATTTTATTTTTTACATGTCAATGCATGTCACTTGGATTGCTTGTGTACTTACTCATTTTGCTAGTTGCATAGGCTATGTCTAGCCTTATACATGTCATTACGTACATTAGACATCCTATCACCTTGGCATATTCTAGTTGTGATACTAGACTTCTAACATTCTTGGTAAAACTCATGTTAGGATTATATAGGGTAAAGGCGAGCATACAATCTATCTAATTAAATTTATTGAGAACATTATCAATGTAATGCGATTGAAAAAGCATTATGCTCTTTTGGTCCTACAAGATCATGATTCCAAGGATGACATTTACCTTATCCATGTCTTTCATAACAAAATTGCTAGATAGAAATAATTTGGTAACTTCAACTTCTTTTAAATAGATCCTAAAGATTAACATGTCATTTGTATACAAATAGATAATTACACATTTTCCTTCTTTGAACTTACTATAGACACATTTATTTAATTCATTAATCTCAAATCCATTGGCAAGTATCACCTAATCAAATTTTTGGTGCCATTGCTTAGGTGCTTGTTTTAGTCCATACAAGGACTTAACCAATTGACTGACCTTTTCCACTTGACACCAAGTACAACATATCTCTTAGGTTGCTCCATATACACTTCTTCTTCAAATTCATCATTTATGAATGTCTTTTTACATCCATTTGATGAATTGCTAGATTTTCAATCAAGGCAAGTGTAATGAGTAAGCTTGATTGTGGCAATTTTAGCCACTAGTGAATATGTATCAAAATAATCAACACTTTATTTTTGTGTAAAGCCTGTTGTAACCAAGATAGCTTTAAACTTGTTAATGGTTCCATTGACCTTCATTTTCTATGTGAAAATCCATTTACATCTAATTGGCTTTGAACTAAGTGGGAGGTTTACTAATTTTTAGGTGTTAATATCTCTAATGGAATCCATTTCATTATTAATTCCTTCCTTCCAAAACATGGCATCTTGCAATTTCATCACTTCACTAAATGTTTGAGGGTTATCTTTAGTTTTGAAGTAATATGAAATTCGATTACTCATTAATTCCCTTGTTCCTTTTACGAGGAACATAAAGTAATCAAAACCCAAAGTTTTTGCTTTCTTTGCTCTTTTGCTCCTACGATATTCAATGACTTCATCACTTTCATTTCCTTTTGCTAACACATCATTTCTTTTATCAAGAACTTATTTTTGTTCTAAAATTTTAGGAATAGAGATGAACCTATGTTCATAAAAAATCACATCCCTCAATTCTATGAGTGTGTTAATAGATATATAGTTATTATAGGTTCTATGACCATGAATCGATATTCCTTACTATTGTAAGTATATCCCAAGAAGATACACTCAACTCCTCTTTCACCCAACATTTTTCTTTTGGGTTTAAAAACTTTAACAATTACTTTACAGCCCCAAACTATTAGGTAATTAAGGTTTGACTTCCTTTTATTCCAAAATTCATATGGGGTTATTTTGTTCCTATTTGTTGGAACTCTATTCAAAATGTAACATGCTATAAGCAATGCTTCTCCCCAAAATCCATGGCTTAAGCTAAAAGTTGATAACATGGCATTAACCATTTACCATCGACGTTTGATTTTTGTGTTCAGCAACACCGTTTTGTTGTGTTGTGTAAGGAATAGTTCTTTGATGAATGATTCCCAAGGACCAAAGAATTTAGTGTCATAATATTCTCCTCCTTTATTAGATCATAAGCATTCAATAACAGTTCACATTATTATTCAACTTTAGATTTATAGACTTTAAATCTTTCAAAAACTTCAATTTTAGTATGCAACAAGTAAAAATAACAATATCTTAGAGTAATCATTAATAAATGTCACAAAGTATCTTTTCCCTCCTAGTGTTTGTGTGTTATGCAAATCACATGTCACCATGAATTAATTCTAACATACTTAAATATCTTTGAATACTTATAAGTGCACTTCTTATTATTATTGTTAACATACAATGTGTGCATTTATCATTAATGCATCAAAATGTGGCAATAATTCCAATTTAACCATATCATATAATCTTTTTAAAAATTTATATGTCCTAATCTATTATGGTATAAAGAAACATACTCCACAATATTAGTAGAAACATTAGTATTATTATTAGCAACAATATTAAGTTTGAATAACCCATCACAAAAGTAACCCTTTCCCCTAAACACACCTTCTTTGGAGAGGACAAAATTATTAGCCTATAACACTAGTTTAAACCTGTATTTGTACAAAAGACTACCTAAAACCAAAATTTTCCTAACTTTTACAACATAGAAAACATTAATAAGAAAATAAGAATAATGACTCTTTCAAAAGTGAATTGTTATTCTACTTCCCTAACTCCTATAATAAGAACTGTAGTAAAATTTCCTATGTACATAATGGTACCATTAATTAATGGTTTCAATCCTCTAAAGAGACTTTTATTCTTATAAACATGTCAAGTAGCCCCAGAATCAATCCACCATTTAGTGTCATCTTCTATCAAATTGATCTCTATGATCATAGCAACCATCTTCTCATTTTTTGTTCTATAAGAGTCCTGATTTTCTTTTTGCATTTTAAATAGACAATGCTTAAATTTGTAGTGTCCTTTCTTTTGGCAAAAATAACATTTGTCATTTCTCTTTTGCCCTTTATATTGTTTTGTCATCATTAGATTAATTTTTCCTTTTATGAGGGAACTTGCTTAATTGTCCTTCCATAACTACATGCACTTTTGAAACATGTGAGCCTTGCTCTTTGTTTTCTTCTTGCATGCAAAATTCTTCTTCTACATAAAGATAGTTAGCAAGCTTTTCAAGAGAAATATCATATGTTTTGTGCTTAAGGCTTCTCTTGAAATCTTTCCATGAAGGAGGCAACTTGTTTATCATTAAACTCATAATAATTGTTTCATCCATAGACATCTTGTGTTGTGAAAATTGATTAAGTATTCTTCCAATCTTAGCAAATTGCTACATTACTGGTCTGCCATTAGTCATTTTATAATAATTGAATTTAAAGATAAAAAATTTCTTACTTATTGCATCCTCTTACATATATTTCATCTTTAATTTTTCCTAAAGTTCCTTTGCAATTTGATAATTATAGTAGACATCAAATAATGAATCACTCACAATATTTAGAATGTGTCCCCTACATATCTCATCATCGATTGCCCATTTTTGTCTCTTCTTTGTATTAGCAATAGTCTTCTTATTTTTAGACTCTTATGGTCTTGTAGTGTTTAAAACATAAGTCATTTATAATGACACATATAGAAAGTGAACTCTCTTTTGTCATCATCTAAAGTTTCCTCCATCAAACCTCTCTAATTTCACAAAGTTTAAAGCTAATTCTTTTAATGGTCCAACCATAGTCAAGAAACTTTTGCTTAAGATTGTTGATACAAACTCTTGACTATATTGAAATTTGAAAAATGATTGCTTTAAGTCATGTATCTAATGACACTCTCTTTAAGGCAAAATTCACCCTCATTAATTTGCAATAAATGTTTATGTGAATTCCCTCACAAGATAAAATGAAGCACATTTGATTGCAAGTTGCATTACTAAAATCTAGCCCTTAAGAAGTTGCTATATTTGTATAATTGCTCTTTATAATGTCTATAATATTTTTTTGCAAATATGTTATAGACAAAAGGATTTTTGATATACTAATGGAGGAACCAAGAGAAGAAAAAAAATTTTTTTGATCTCTTGAACAAATGACAAGCCCTTGGTATTTATAAACATGGTGGTGACCATTTGTTAATAGACAACTTTGGTTTGGTAGTTAACATCTTGATCATTCATTGGATGGTCATGAGTTTGAATGTTAAGGACATAACTTTTCTTTATTTTCTATCATTTATTATGAAACAACATATAAAGCGGTTAGTTGATAACTAACATGTAATAATCATTTAATCCAAGGGTCATAACCTTTAGTTACAACTCCTAAATACTAGGTTAAAAAAACCCACACACACACTAATTTTAGATATTTATTAAAGTTGCATTATTAATTACTTAGTGAACACAATGAATAATCATTTAAGGGTAATTGGACTAGTGGTTGTGTCCTTTGGCACCACACACCCATCACAAGTTCAAATCACAAGAGGCACGACCTATCACAATTCTTTGTTTTATATTAAAAACTCCAACAAAAGATGAAGAGTATCATTTTATGATTTTTGTCCAAGTTGATTGATAATATTAGTATTTTTTTTTTTAATAATTTCTAATAATCTATGATACAAAGTATAATTATGCCTTATATTTTATACCAAAGTTTTCATTTCATTTGTTTTTCTTCTAGGGTTGATAGCCTGTAGTTGAATTCCTATCAACAAGCATCTATCATATCACCATTAAAATTTAAATACTAATATTGAAATTAAATCATTGAAAGATATAAATAATATAAACAATTAACTAATGGGTTGAATAACTAATAAAAACTTATGATAATAAAAAAAAAAATTTATAGTTTTCAAATTTGGAGGAAAATTAAATAACCTGATATTTTTAATAGTCTTATTTTCCCAACAAAGGTAATGGTACCATCAAATACATGTACTAATCACATTTTCCATTAATTTTATTTTTGAAAAAATAAAATAACCATTAAAATTAAAATTAGGTATAATTTAAATTAGCTAGTTTTCTATTTAGATTTACTGCAATAATTTTGATCTAGCATTATTTTATTAAAAGTCAAAATCCAACTTGAGTGGCAAATGCGCCCTTTAGATTTGGACAAAGAACAAGTGCCTTCCAAATCAACATCCATATATGGCCTTATCATTCGATCCTTATGCCTTCAATCAATGAGTTTTTGTAAAAATATCTATTGTGGGTACATGTCATATTACATACATGTTTCTATCTTGGAATCTTTGTTGATTCATGTGTTGTTGATTAGAATTAATGTTTGTGTCTAAATTCTTTTAAAGAGAGGCACCGATTAGGAAGCTAAACAAAGCTCCTCCATTCAAGTTCTTAGTTTCACTCATTTATGCTCTTGTTCTTTGCCTAAGTAAACTCTCCCAAAAATTTTTATTATTCTTTCTTTTATCTTTCATTTTATGGATGATTCACTACATGGGAATTGAATTTTAACTATCCAATGATAAAGTTTTGTAAGTGGTTGTAATGTTTTAGTTTGATTCTCATTGGACCATATTTTATTTTTATCATTAGAATGCAATTTCTAATTCTAATTTTTTTCATTGAATTTTTTGACCATATTATCAATGGTTAATCAATCATATCAACTGCTCTTGGTGCCTTAGTCTTGTTTTAGACTTTTCTTGGGCTATTAGAGTATCAATTTGCTTTTCTATTAGGGATGTATGAAAATTAGTCCAAATCATAAAATCACGTTTTCAATTGGAAGGACAAGCATGTGTGAATGGTTAGTAATTGTAACTGAAGTAATTGTCATGGACACGATGCCCATGCCTACATGTAGTTTGAGAATATGCTTTCCTATGTGCAAAATGGGGTTGAGCATAATTCTTGTGATTGCTAAGTTAAAAAGGATGGAATTATTGTAAAGGAATTTGCATTAATGGGGTAAAATGAAGAGGAGGGATTTAGTGTTGAATTTTGGAGAATTCCCATTAACTAATTAAACTTATAGTACCTTTTTGTTTGAGCCATGAAATTGGTACTTGCTACTTTACTTAAGCTAGTATAAAGAAAGAATTCAAGAGAACTATCAAAGCTTTTTTGGTTGTCTAATTAATTTCAAAGATGTGGACATTTTACATGAAGAACATATAAGCAGGCAAGGAGTCTAACTCTAACATTAGGATAATAAAGTATTTATGTGCTTAAATGTGAAATATTTTACGACTACGTTGATATTGAGCTAGAGGATCCACTATTTTATATTGTTCTTATTTGGTGCCACTAAATATAAGCTTTGTTTCTTATGTTTTTTTGGCAACTAGCATCACTAGAGTTGGAAATTTTTTTGAATTTGTTGCATGCCATTATTGTATAGATTACATACTCATGTTTCAATATTTAAAACTTTAGTCCACTGCATAATCTTCTGCTAAGTTAGTTTTCTTTGTCTCTTTGGGATTCTTAGCCACATTGAGTTGGTGTTTATGATTTATGAAGAACATGACCATCAGAAAGTTACGTCAGTATTTCTTACCATATAGATGCATGGCTAGTTGAACAAATGTAAGCGAACATCTAGACAAAGGGTCTTGTCATATCTATACAAGAAATTAGGCTAAAGTCCAATAGAAAAAGAAAACAATGGAGCAAATTTCAAGCATTTGCTAATTTCCTTTTTGGCAACTAGAAGTGTTATGATAGAAATTGGAAGAGAAAATTGACTCAAGATACACCTTTTATTGTTTTTGTTTCTCTGTGTTAGTGTCAATTTAGTTATGAGTTATTAATCTCCATCATCCTTTCTTCTAGTGAATA
The DNA here is from genome assembly GCA_037832345.1 of Rhizophora mangle. NCBI lineage: Eukaryota > Viridiplantae > Streptophyta > Magnoliopsida > Malpighiales > Rhizophoraceae > Rhizophora > Rhizophora mangle. Next base: position 14,408 of record JBAPLJ010002345.1, on the reverse strand, counting down.
CAAATGTGGAATATTTTGGTTGGTTTTACAACATTCGTTCTACTCAACTTCAAAGCTTGTAGCTCTACAAAGATTTACCTTTGTTTCTAAATCTTGCATGTAGGAAGTTAGTTTGAAAATTAAGTGAGGGACTTAATAGACCTTTTGACCCATATCTTACATGGTAGAAAATTATGAGAAAACAAAATGTGTTTTTATTCTTTCTTCCCCTTTTAATACATTTGTTTTTCTTATTGGGATGGCCTTATAGACAAACTCTTGGAGGATGATATTTCTCCATCCTGTATTCTACAAATGGTGTTGCTTTTCCTTAGCAAACATGTTCAACAAAATAGATTTATATGACATCGAGAGCAAGTGAAAAGCAAAATGGTTAAGAAGTCTATTTGCATCTCATTTATGACTTATTTTCATTTTTATAAGAGATGAATTTGATTAATATGCTTCCTAAATGTGTGATTAAAGATTTACATTATTCGAGTTAGGTGTATCCCTATATTATATAAAATGCCCAATTCCCCATTTGCAATTTTCTCCTCCTTATTCAAAAAAAGAGAAAATAGGCACCCAATGAAATATTGGTTGAAGAAGAGTTAAATCCTTCAATGATTCTAAAACAACTTGTTATGTCATAAGTAACAAGATAATTAATTGTTGTCATGCAATCACATCAATAGAAAGGAAATACCCAACATTGCTAAAACATAGCCTATACAATTAATTTGGAAGCATCTCACAAAATTCTACTCCATTTCATTTTATCACCTCTTTACCTCTATAGATTTTGAAGCCACATATGAGACTTAATAGTCATAAGTGAATGAATGGAATTTGGACAAAATCTGTGTCAATCAAAGCTTTGGAAAAAGACATCTATCTTGAAGTTCTTATGTTCAATTCCGTGAACACAAATATAAAATTTAGAGAAAATTAAAAAGTTATTATTTTTTTTTTTTGTGTGTTGCTAGTAATTTATTATAAAAATACAAAAACTCGATTAAATAAAAATTTATTTCTTGGTTATATATCTATATATGCTATATAATCAAATTGTTGAACTCCAAACCTCATAGGAAACTTTCCCCTCCCTAATTGAGTTTGACTAAATTACAAAAAATAAAAGGTTGTAATTCAAAGGTGTCAATGAGTATTTACATTTGCTATCACAATATCAAATCGTGTTGTTTTACTTTAATTTCTTATTTTGTCTATCAAGAAAGAAACTTATTTCTTAAATCATAATATCTTCAAAAGTGTATACAGTAGTTAAAAGGATCATACTAATGGGTGTCTATTATGTAACCATCTAAAAGCAATTATTATTTGTTTTTTTCTAATTAGAATGGGGGAAGAGGCATAATCTCATCCAATTAATGGAATCAAAGAATCTATCTTTTCATGGGTATATTAAACTTACGACCAAGACATCCATTAAATACCCTAGATGCCATTTTTCTTATTACAATCTATATTCACAAAAGGATCAATTCATTAACTACATTTAATGAAGAAAAAAACACAAATTAAGATGCAATTTTATATATGCTTATATTTTCAATGTTTTTCTCCCACCAAATGTGTACTTTAGTAAATTATTTCTTTCACTTTATTTTTTATTATTTACTTAAACTTTCTCACAAAAAAATGTATAAGTATAAGTTTAATTATGTTAACATAAAAAAGGGAAACAAAAAAATAAAAAAAATATATGTTTTCTTATACATACAATAATCAAAAGATGCAGAACCTTAGTAAAAGGGCTAAATGTATCACTTTGAGGGATGTAATAATACTAACAAGGAAAGATAAGGGTTGCATTGTTCTAAAAATATTAATGTATATTTAATACATGTAAATTCAAATATATTTTACTTTTTGGCTTTGATACCAATTGGAACAAGATCGGTTAATAGGAACAATATTTGAATAGAAAACAATAATTTTGTATCCTTAATAGTATGTGACATTGTTAGACCAAATGTTACTCAAACATGGACAATCATTTAAGCTGGTATTAGTTTCCAACCTATATATTAAGAGCATAGGGAGCTTAAAACATTTGCATGGATAAGCTTGAAATTTTATTAAAGACAAATACTTACAAAGGCTTAAGTGCTTGAGTGTGAAATACTTGGGAGTATGAATACTCTTAAGGCTTGAGCTTTAAAGAATTTAAAAAACATACTTGTTTTAAAAATATTTACAAAACATTGAAGGGTTTGGTGAATGACTTAATGGGAGGCATTTGGAGATGCTTTGGATTTTGAAGCTCATTGAATGCTTGAAGAGAGAGGCCATTTATAAGTGCTTGAGCCTCAGATTCTTGGTGCTTGAAGAAAAAATTAATTTTGATGAAAGTAGATGCTTTTGCTTGTTGAAAAGTAAATGACTTTATTTTTCAAAAAATTTATATGCTTTTTGCTTTAACCTTGGGTCAAAGCATTTCTCCTTTTCCTTTTGCCTTTGTCTTTTGTCTTTATGCTTGATGTGGATGGGACCAAAGACATCTTTATTTGGATCATAATTCTGGAATACATCATGTCATGATGATGACGAGCTTGACTTGGCTTTATCTAGAGCTTATTAAGCATAGAGAATATTTGACAAAGTTCACAGATATTCTTCTTATGTTTTGGCTCCAACTAATAGGACATTTATACGTGTCTTTGATTGGAGGAATTGAGAAGTGTTTGCCTCAATGGTGTTTGACTATTAAGGATTCACAAAGAACAATTATCGAACACCTTACTTGTGAGCTTTCTACTGTTGAATAGTAGAAAATTGTTGCCAAAAAACTTAACTCTATGGATTTGGTTAAGAACTAGAGTCCTTATGAAAGGATCATCCCTAATTTGTAATTCCCATGCACAAATCCATGGTAGCGAGAAAATATAATAGAATTGTAATAATTAAGGAAATGAGGCTTCAACTTTTTGAATTTTGAATTTGGATTTAAAGACATCATAACCTTCCATGATTAAGTTTTCAATGATTCTAGATGTTGGACCAAACCAATTCCACCAATGGTTAAACCATAAAGGAAATGATATGGTAGCTTTTGATTCCTAAAAGAACATCTAGGAGTGCTTGTGGGACTTGTTTTGTTAATAAAAAGCATTAAACCATGCCTACTTATAATCTCAATAATTAACTTTGGCAAGAAAGTTAGAAAACATAGTAATAGAGGCTAAAAACTTTTGATTTTGGTTTGGAGATTCAAGCCAATTTGAGGGTTGAAGAATTTATAGAATTTAAATAGTTAAATGGGTTATTTGGCTTGGGTCGTTTGCTTGATAATGGTGCTTTATTTTGATTGATCTAATTTCAACTAATATGGCTTCATAGTAAAATCTAAGTTTTTAAAAAATCATAAGGCTTGTAGAACTAATTTGAAGAAATCACTTTTTGAGCAATAACCTAAGGGTTAGTGTCAAAAAATTTCTTTTTCAATTAATTTAATGTTTTGAAAACTTGTATTGACAAAATAAGGTAAAACACCTTTTGAGTTTGCTTGAAAAATGCTTGGGAAAATAGTTTGAAGAGGGGTAACAAACACCTCTTTGCCTTTCAAAAAATTAATTTTGATAGAGTAGCTAGTGAAACCTTAACCACTTCTTTGCTTGCTATTTGCTCAGTGTTCTTGCTAGAAGAAGCATTGGAGCTTGTTTTAGGCTTTATCTACTTTGAAGAAGCAAGTGTTAAGGTACTTGGTGGTTTGATAAAGAGACTAACCAATTCATAAGTTCCTATTGAGCTTCTAGGGGTAAGCTCGAAAGGGTTACTTGGTGATTTGGGCTAATGTTTGAATTTAAAGATGAATTGTGGGAGCTTAAGGAGCTTGAGGTTTCCTTTTAAACCATTTCAACTTGCTTTTCAAGCTATGCCCAAGTTTTGAATGGCTTGGATGGGTTTTTGGTGGTAAGCTTGGTAAGTTTTTTTCTTGGAATTGTGGTGATAAGGAGGCCTCCAATAATTCTCTTGTAAGGAAATCAAGCAAAGAGTTTGAAGAACCATGTACAAATGCAATGTTAAAATCAAATATGCTTAAAATTGTTTGTCATCTTGCAAAAATCTAATTTGATGCAAGGTTTTGAACATCTTGATGCAAAACATATTTTACAACTTGACAATCAATGCAAAGTAAAAATTTTTGTTTGAACAAATCATTTTAAAATTTGGAATGCATAAAACAATTATTAAAATTTTATTTTTGATTGTGGAATACCTTCATTAACTATCATTCTAATGCTTAGAGGTAAAACAAATAAATTGTTCTTGTTTACCATTGACTTGTTTAAGGATCCCATCATAACCTATGTTTGAGGCATCTGTCTTAAATATCTTAGGTAGATCTAGATCATAAATGGGTAAACAAGGAAGTTCTTTAACTTGTTGCTTGATGGCTTGAACTATGGTCATGTGCTTGGAAGACTAGGAAACTAGGTTTTTCTTAAATCTATCATGTAAAGGCTTGTAAACAAGATTAAGCTTAGGATAAAAGTCTACTACACAATTAAGACTTCCTAAAAACCATTGAAGCAAAGATTTGTCAGTAAAATGATATGGAAATTTATTAATAAATTGAATTGACCTTTTTATAAGGATAAGAGTACCTTGATGGGTATAACGACCAAGGAATCTTACTCTAGTTTGAGAGAGGCTTATCTTAGGCTTGGATATAGCTAATTCATGCTTGCAAGTGACCTTTACAAAGATTGCTAAGTGCTCAAACTACTAGTCTATATTAGATGAAAACATTAAAAACATCATCAATATAGACAACTAAAAAAAAATGAGAATAATGAGAATAATTCTCCTTCATAATCCTTTAGAACTTGGAGGGAGCATTTTTAAGTCAGAATGGCATTACATTCCATTTGTACTAGCCAAAAGGTATAGTAAAGGTAGTTATACCTATCTACCTCCTTGATTTGAATCTACCAAAACCCATATTGCAAATTAAATTTAGGAAAGATCAAAGGAATTGTAATGGATTTTTTTGATTTGGAATTGGATATCTAATCTATTCTAAGACTTGGTTTAGAGGCTTGTAATTAATAACTAACCTGGAAATTCCACATTTTATTTTAGCATTCTTGTTCACATAGAATGTTGCACAACTCTTGAGTGACTTGTTAGGCTAAATAATGCCTTTAGCAAGTAAATCTTGAATTTCTTGTTTGCATTATTCCACTAACTATGGATGCATTTGAATTAGATGTGTTTTAATTGGTATTTGATGTTCATTAAAGTGTATAGCATAAGGTAAGTCTACCATATGCTACTTGTAATGCCAAAAAGCATTGGGTATCTAAGAACAAATAAAGGTTTCTATTTGATTATGAAGGTTTTGGATTTTAGCTTGGAGAATTGGCTAGGATAATTAATGTTTAAGTTTTTTGAAGCTTATCAAATCTTGGAGATGGTGAAGATGAAATGTTTTGGTTTTTTAAGGAGTAAATTGAGCTTTATGGATACTCAAAATGAGATATCCTTCAAAAGATTAAGGTTTCTAACTTAAGGCTTATGTATAAATTGGAAATTGAGTGTTTGACCAAGGATTTTAATTGTGATGCCTTGGTTTGTGACTTGAAAGGGTTGAATGAGGTTAAAGAAGGGTGTCCCTAAAATAACCTTTTGCTCAAGGTTTTTAATGAAAGCAAAAGAATTTTTTATGTTTATACCTAATTGGCAAATGTAAGCATCAAAAAGCTTATATGAGATTAAAAGCAGGTGGTTGCTTGCTAACATTAGTCCTTCCAATGTATTCTCATAGTACTTGGTTAAGATAAGGCCTTCCTGGATATAGTTCAAATTTGCACCAATATCTAACAAGGTGATAGGAGTTAGCTTGAAATCATGAATTTGAATTGTAATGTTGATAAGCCATTTTTTAGTTGCAATTTTTGTAAGTAAAAATAGAAATTTAGTTTGGTCTAGGGTAGACATATCAAAATCTAGGTGTTAAGATGTTTCTAGATTGGCTTAAGGAGTGTTTAGTTTAATAGGCTAATGCAAAGACTATTGAAGAAGAGATAACAATAGAGTATGGTCTATTGGTTTCTATTGCTTGAGTTCTTTGATTTCTAGTTTAAGTTGGTTAACTTCATTTGATGTTCTTAGAGGGTCATAGATTTTGGTTTGAGTTGATCAAAATGCTTAAGGATATTTGTAAAATTGTACGGTGTTTGGACTTGTTAAAGTAATGGATGTTGATTAGTGTTTAAAATGCTTTAGATAAAAGCTTTTGGAGGTATTGTGTTTTAGCTTATGGATTATCCATGGAATCAAGTAATTCTAGGCTGAGTTCTTGGTCTTTATGAGAATAGTTACCTATTTCTCACAACTTAATGTAGATGAAGTGGCAAGTTCATCTACTTGAAGGCCTTGTTCATCTTCTAATGAAAAATCAAAATCAAAAGAATCAATGACTAGGTTTTAGATATAGTCATAAATTGGTTTGGGTCATTGGAGGGCTTGAACTTTCTTTCTAAGTCTACAATAATAGGCTAGGTGTTTAAGTTAACCACATCTAAAGCAGGTTACTATAGGGTTGTGTGGTGGTTAGGCTTTAGGCTTAAAAGATTATTTGGGCTTTTAGGCTTGCTTTTAGGTTTTTGGAATGGGCTATTTGTGGATGTATTTTGGAGGCTTTTGGGTTTTGGAGTTAGAAAGATTTATAATGGGCTTAGAAGGCTTTTTATATATGAACTACTCTTTATAATAAAGTAGGTCATTGAATTAGGCACAAAAGAACTTAGTTCCTTTTGAGTTTGTTTCTATGCATGCTTTAATTATTTTTTAAGCTTGAGATCTGAATAGATTTGTAGGCCTTCTTTTTGGATGAAGCTTACAAGCTCACCATAGTCTAAGGTATGGTAAGGAATTAGACCATCAAAATGGGCTTGGAGTTTAAATCTTACCTTGTCACCAAGGAGCCTAGGTAGTCCAACTAGAAACTTCTCTTTCCAAAAGGATTGATTGCCATCTTCCCGTTGACACTAGTTAAAAAAAGTATCTTTATACCAATAGAAGGTGTGAAGATACTTAAATTTGATATTTGAAAGTAATTAAGTGGTTTTATCTTTCAAATGTGAAGGATCATTGATGAAATGCATGGAAAATGCAAAGATAAAAAATGCCACTACATCTGTTATTGGTTAGGCTTGATCATCCAAAAGTTTGTAGTATCCTACTAGCCTTTTAGTTGACTAGTAAAGCCAACAACGAAGAGTTCAATAATTGCATAGTCGAAAAGTTGACTTTGGGTCCTATATATATTTAAGACCATAATTATTAGATAAAGGCTAAGGTTTAGTTACACCCTCAAGCTTCCAACTATCAGGAAGTGACATTTCATGCCACTTAATAAACTTGGGTGTTTGGATGTTTGCACAGTGAATATCAATCTGCTATAAGATTATTTCATTTGTAGTACCATAACTAAGTGCCTTTATGTTTAAGGCTATTTTCATCACCTTATAGTGGATTTGGTACATCAAGCTTAAATGAATTTATTATTGTGGAGCTTGAGTTACAAAGTCAAAACATCTAAGATATTCATGTCATGCAAAGAAATTGTGAAGTTAGGAAAATAATTAAAATAAATTTTTCCTAAACACAGGCTTGTTTCAATGATTCCTAAAAGAGAATCATTGAAGTTAATTAACCTAGAGTCTCTAAGAGCTACTAAGATGGAGGGTTTTAGACCCTCTTTAGATAGAAGCTTGATGCCTACTTGAAAAAGGCCAAAATGAAGAAAATTGTATTTCTTCATGTGTTGCTTGATAGAGGCTTAAGAAAGAAGCTTAATAGTCTCAAAGGAGTTATAAATATGATAGTCTCTCTCTCTCTATTTTAATGGTGTAATCGATGCTTTCAAAGTGCTTGAATTTACTCTGATGGTATAATTCTTTTTTGGATTGCTTGAGTGTAGACCAATTGTTTATGGTTTTGCTAAATTTTTCTTTACAAATATCTTCCTTATTAATGACTACACTTAAAATAGATTTGAAGTAATGACTTGACATAGAAAGTCTAAAGATAGTAGACATTGTTACTTGATATAAGGATATGTCTAAACTAGCTAGATTGCTTCAAGGATTCACTACAATAGAGCTTGGGATATAGGGATGTCACCTACCTATGTTTTAGTGCTAACCAACAGTCTCATTACCTCCCCTAAGATTTATTTCCAAGACCATATCATTTGGTTTCTTCCTTTTATGTTGCACTCAAGCTCAATATCTTGCCTGGGCAATTAAACTATAGTAAACAAAACACCAGACCAAGGAAACCAAGAATACTATACTTATTCCCGCAGCACATAAAGAATGTGGCTTTGATACCAAGTAGAGTAGGATCTATTTTATTCAAATATGATCCATTTTACTTTTTAGTGAATTTATATCAACCTTTTTTTGAAACTGTAGAAATTATAGTAAAATACTTTCATTTTGAAAAACATTTAAATTGATTTATATAGTTACTAAAATCTTAAGTTTTGTATTCAAAAAATGTCATTTTCTACAATTTCATAAATGTTGAGTAACCAAATACTTAAATACTATAAATTACGTAAAAAGACATTAAATTTGAATAATGGTTAACATAGAAAATAAATTACTCAATTAGTTATTTATTTTATCCAATTAAGATTTATTTTACTTTTTGGTGAATTTAAAGTTACCTTTAAGTAAAATTGCAAAAATTATAAGAAAATATTGTAAATTTGAATAACAATTGGTTTGATATAAGTAGCTACAAAAATTTGGGCTTTAAATTTGAAAGTGTCATTTTTAATTTTTCTTAAATGTTGACTAACCTGTTACTTAAATTGTGTAAATAATATAAAAAATTTGAATTTGAATTTGAATAACAATTAGAATAAAATATGAACTTACTTAAATTAGTTATTTTTTATTCAAATGTAATCTATTTTACCTTTTAGTGAATTTGTAACAACCTTTTACCAACATGCAAAAGTTATGGTAAAAGACTTTAAATTTAAATAATATTTAGATTGATTTATAAAGTTACAAAATCTTGACTTTTGTGTTCAAAAATTTCAAAAGTTTCATTTTTTAGTTTTTTTCTTCATGAAGGTTGAGTAATCTAATATTTAAATTACATAAATTACATAAAAAAACATTAAATTTGAATAATGGTTAATATAGAAAATGAATTACTCAAATCAATTATTTTTTATTCAAATAGGATCTATTTTACTTTTTGGTAAATTTAGAATAACCTTTTACTTTAACATCTAAGTGCTTGATTATATAACCAAAAAAGTTTTGACAATTCCCTTGAATTCTCTTTCTAGACTAGCTTGAATAAAGTAGCAAGTACCAATTTTAGAAAGTTAGGACTTAAACAAAAAGGTAATACAAGTTTAATCAATTAATGGGAATTCTCAATAATTCAACTCCAAATCCCTCCCCTTCATTTTATCTTGTTAATGCAAATTCCTTTCCAATAATTCCATCTTTTTTAACTTAGTATTCATAAGAATTATGCCAAAAGCAACACCAGTTTGCATATAGGAAAGCATATTCTTAAACTACTTGTAAACATGGGCATCATGTCTATAACATTTACTTCAATTGTAACTACTAGCCATTCATACATGCTTATCCTTCCAATTGAAAACATAAATATATGATCTAGACTGATTTTCATACATCCTTAATAGAAAAGCAAATTGATACTCTAACAACTGAAGAAAAGTCTAAACCAAAACTAAGACACTTAAAGCAACTAATATGATTGCTTAACCATTGATTATATGGTTAAAAAATTTAGTGAAAAAAATCAAAATTAGAAATTACATTCTAATAATGACTAAATAAATCAATCAACAAAAAATAGCAGAACAAATACCAAGTTCAAATAAAGGATACACTAAGTAAAAGCCAAGAGCAAATGCGCTAGCCAACATAATTGTTTACATTTAGGCCTATGGCATAGTGAGAGTCAAGTTGAAACATTACAACTACATACAAAACCTTATCATTGGATAGTCAAAATTCAATTCCTATGCAGTGAATCATCTAAAAAATGAAAGATAGAGAAAAAAAAATCATAAAAATTTGTGGGAAAGTTTACTTGAAGGAAGAACAAAGGCATAAATGAGAGAAACTAAGACTTGAATGGAGGACCTATGTTTCGCTTCCTAATTGGCATCTCTCTTCAACAAAATTCAGACATAGACATTAATTCTAATCAATAATATGTCAATCAACAAAGATTCCAAAATAGAAACATGTGTGTATTATGACATAGATTTATGATAGAATTTGATGAAAATGCTCTGATTAGAGGCATAACAATCAAATGATGAGCCCCTAACTAGATGTCAATTTGGAAAGCACTTGTTCTTTGTCCAAATCTAAAGGGTATGTTTGTCATTTTAGTTAAATTTTGACTTTTAATAGAACAATGCAAGATGAAATTATTATAATTAATTTAAATAGAAAGTCATCTAATTTAAAGTATACCTAATTATAATTTTAATAATTATTTTATTTTTTCAAAAATAAATTTAATGGGAAATGTGATTAGTACATATATTTGATGAGACTTTTTGTTTTGTTGGGAAAATCAAACTATCAAAAATATCAAGCTATTTAATTTTTCTCCAAATTTGAATATAATAACATTTTTATTATTATTATTAGAAGTTTATTAGTTGTTCAACTCACTTGTTAATTGTTTATATTCTCTATATCTTTTAATGATTTGATTTCAATATTAGTTAATATATTTAAATTTTGATGGTGATTATGATAAATGCTTAATGATAAGAATTCAAGTATAGGCTATTAACCCTAGAAAGAGAACCAAAATAAAAAAAAAAGGAAAACTTTGGTATAAAATATATGGCATAATTATACCTTGTATCCTAGATTATTAGAAGTTATGAGAAATATAATAAGATTATTGGTCAACTTGGACAAAAATCATACAATGATACTTTATGTCTAATATAACATCAAATACCTCATCTTCACCATGCAACTCTAGTATCCCTCTTTTCCTCTCATTAGAAACCTCATTTTCAAAATGTTTGTGTTGCAAATGTTGAAGTGTTTAGTTGTTTAAGTAGAACTTATACCCACTTTAAAAACATTAAATGTCTATAAAAATACAATTATTATAAAAGTTTAGATAGACTATATAATGCCCAATTTCACATTATGTTAATGATAGTAACTAACTAATAATTTCCCAAAAAAAAAACATAGCAAACAAAGCTTTTATTAGATGACATTATGTAAGAACAATATACAAGAGTGGCTCCTTAAGCTCACTACCAACCCAATGCTTGAAAAAGTTGAATTTAGATACACATATACATTATTATCCTAATATCAAACTCCCTCCTTGCTTATATGTTCTTTGTGTAAAATGTCTACATTGTTGAAGTTGATTAGAGAGCCATGGTTTCTCAACAAATTTAACATCTACCTCCTTTCTTCAGGCTCATCCAACATCTCCAAGATATTGTGGGAAGCAATGATAATGGTAGCACCCAAAACAATAGCAAATATTTATAGTATGCCACTAGTGTAAATTAAATGAATTTTGAGATTGACAAAAATAATTTTATGGATGAAACACCTTAGTGACAATAACAGTGTTTGAAATAGACAAATTGTTAGTGTGGCAAGTGTGAAAAGCCAAAGAACCTTTTAATTAGCTAAATTATAAATGGAAGTGTGTGTTGCCAACACATGAAGAGAATCATGTGTTGGAGTGAGTGCAAGAAGAAACAATGAGGGTTTCTCCACTACTTGAAGTTTCAACACATAAATAAGTAGGAGATTAAAAGAAACAAAATCAACTCAAACAAGGTTTTGATGGCTGAAGTCAACCAAAATGGTTGTCACTTGAACTTGACAAGGGATTTTAAAAAAATGAGAATGAGTAAGATGATACATGCAATCACAACGATTTGCCAATTCCAAGGAAATTGGAGGTTAAGGAAGATATTCCAAGAAAATTTGGAAATTTTCAATAACAATAGAGTTGTCCATGTAAAAATAACAACTAGCATGGTGGCTATTATTCTCCTTCAGTTTGAAATCAGCTGGGGCTAAATAATTGAATCCATGGAGGGGTGGGAGAGAAAAGGTTTTATTAGGAGAAGAGAGAGCTTATGAAAAATCAAAAGGATAGAAGGGTTGCTGCCTATTTATAATCACCAAAATTAGTATGTTATGCTAGAAAAACTATAGATGTTGTGTTAGAAATTGTTAATGTTGTGCTAGAAAAAGTGAGAGGAGAAGGGTTGCTGCATATGAAACTCAAACGTGTTTTAGGTAGCTTAAGAAAAATTGAAAGGAGAAAAGGGTTACTACATGTGAAACTCAAACATGTCTTTGGTAGCTTAAGAAAAATTAAGAGGAGAAAAGGTTATTGCACTTATTTATAAAAGGCCTCTTTACAATTAGGAAAACTTATTTGATTGTAGTAGGAAACATGGAATTATTATGCAAAAAGAGCTGAAAGGAGCATTGTACATGAAACTTTTTGATGTCCCAACTAATAAGGCTACAAAGTATAAGACATGAGAATATAAGAAGGCAACTCATCACTTTCTATAGCATTATAAATGTACTTGACTCTTACATTTAATAGTTTTATTACTTTTGTCCCTTGATTAGTCTTAAATCATGATAATGATATCAAGTTATAAATTATGGCATTACCTTTTTTTCATTAAATTTAGATATTTTGATCAATATTAAATTTTGTCTTATTTAAATATGTGTAATATATTTGCTATTTGAATACTAAATGTTTGATTTGGCCATTATATGAGTGTACTTCACTTGATACTGATGAGCAAATTGAACACATAAAATGTAGTGGTACTTAAGATACCACAAATAAGTCATAAAACATCAATACCCTGACACACTTCTCATTTCGTTTGCACAAACAATTTAACATCTTTGATAACCAATCTAATAATGTTTCTTTCAATTGTAAACTTTGCAAGAGATGTCAAAATCTGTAAGTATAATTGCAATAATCTATTATATTGATCATCATTTTTAGGTGAGCTCCAAAAATAAATCATTATAACCTAATTTTTATTTTCTCAAGATAATATAAAAAAATTAAAGTAAAAGATTATAATATTTAAGTTATTTATTTTATATACTAAAAAGTATAGTTTTAATTATTTTGGTTATAAATCTTATAAATTATCTTGTGAGAAAAAATAAGACAAATTTATTATTTATTTCTTTACTTTTTATCTATTATTCTATTGTGTATATATATATACAAATATTTACATATCTCATATGCACACCAATTTTTATATATATTATGTAAATAAATAATATATTTAATTTATATAAGTTTTGTTTTATATATATAGTTAATAATTAATTTATTTATTTTATTTATATATATATAAAATAATTTTATTTTTATTTTAAATATTTATGATATTTTTAAAAATTATATATAAATACAAACACATATTTTTATATGCACATCTTGTAAATAATATTAATATATATATATAATATGTATAATATATTTTTAAATTTTTTATACAAATTAATATATAAAAAATACATATTAAATAATAATTTTTTTTTGTCTATTATAAATTAATAAATCAATATATAACCAAAATTTAATAATAAAATAAAAATTAGTATAAAAAATAAAAATTATATACTTTTTATTCAAAATAATATATAAATAATAAATTTTTTACTTATTATACTATATGATAAATAAAAAATTAGTTTTTTTAACTAACTGTTAACTTATATCAAAGTTGAGTAATAAAAGAAAAATCAGTATAACTTGTCAACTCTTAAATTAACTTGAAACTTACCCAAAAATAATTTGTTAGGGTAATATGATTTGAAATAATTCCACTAACTCATGTTAACACATTTAATGGCAATCCTTAATTATATATATGTTTTTTTATAAGGGTAGCACTCACAAATTTGTTAGGGAGGATTATGCTATGTTGTTGCAAAGTCTATTGTGCCACTACATTGAATTTATAAAAGAGCAACCTTTGTGTTACCTAGCAAGAGTCACCAACCACTCATACAACTATATAAGACCAAATATACCTTTAACTCCTCCAAATACTTTGATAAGGACTCAAACTCATGACTTTTTGCATAGAATGATTAATCATTTTATTACTTGAAACCCATAAATGGTAAAAACCACCTTGATAAGAACTCAAACTTATGACTTATGCAAATAGCAACAAAAATACAAAATTTAAAACATAAAGAAATTTTGTAGAAAATTTAAAATTAGGAAAAAACTATGGGTAGGGAGGAGAAAATTCACTAACTCAAAGAAGGAGTCTAAAAAGTTCATTTTAAGCAATTGATTTTACCATAACAAAATACATA
>JBAPLJ010002344.1:0-16632 GCA_037832345.1 Rhizophora mangle | reverse complement strand
GAGGGATTTAGAGCAGAATGCCGAAAGACAGTGCGGATGGGGCCCGAAACCTGCCGAAGCGGAAGAGAGACGAAAAAGAACGGGCGAGTTTCCGCCAACAATGTCGAACGGCAAATTTGGGGAAGCCTCGGAAGCACTGAAACGGCCAAATTTTGATCCGAGCGACGGGGTGCTGGTCCACGCGCATGAAAAGTTACGTTATCGAGGGGCTGCATGCCTGTCCTTCTCTACCCCTTCTTCCGCCCGCCAGGATATTCGACCCTTCCCGGGACGGCGGAACCGCGGGAGGAGCTTTCCGGGCCGTCTCGGGCTGCGCAAAGGAAATCTGCTGCGGGCGGAAGGCGGCGGGAAGAGCTCCTGGGGAATTCCGGCACAGCGGATGGGGGGTGCGATCAGACCAGCACTAACGCACCGGATCCCGTCAGAACTCCGAAGTTAAAGGTGCTTGGGCGAGAGTAGTACTAGGATGGGTGACCCCCTGGGAAGTCCTCGTGTTGCACTCCCCCTTCGTTTTCCTTTCTCTGTGCTCGCATTCCCGGGTCGTCTTGCGCCCTTCTCCCAAATTTCGGGCACGGATCTCAAAACGGACGAATTTTGACCAGAGTGTCGAACGACAGTGTCGACGGAGCCCCAAAGCCGCTGAAGCGGGAGAGAGACGAAATAACGGGCGAGCTTCCGCGCAAATTTGGGGAAGCCTCGGAAGCACTGGAACAGCCGAGTTTTGATCCGAGCGACGGGGTGCTGGCCCGCGCGCATGAGACGTTGCGACGGTTTACGTTCTCAAGGGGTTGCGTGCCCGTCCTTCTCTGCTCCTTCTTTCCCCCGTGAGGATATTCGACCCTTCCCGGGACAGCGTAACCGCGGGAGGAGCTTCCAGGCGGTCTCGGGCTCCGCAAAGGAAATCTGCTGCGAGCGGATGGCGGCGGGAAGAGCTCCTGCCGAATTCCGGCGTAGCAGATGGCGGGTGCGATCATACCAGCACTAATGCACCGGATCCCATCAGAACTCCGAAGTTAAACGTGCTTGGGCGAGAGTAGTACTAGGATGGGTGACCTCCTGGGAAGTCCTCGTGTTGCACTCCTTTTTCCTTTTCCTTTCTCGAAGCGGACGAGATTTGACCAGGGTTCCTTTTCCTTTCTCAAAGCGGACGAGGCGGAACGACAATGTCGACGGACCCCAAAAGCCGCTGAAGGGGGAGAGAGACGAAATAACGGGCGAGATTTCGCCAACAATGCCGAGCAGCAATCTTGGGGAAGCCTCATAACCGCCGGAACAGCCGAATTTCGACCCGAGCGGCGGGGCCAGTGGAGCACAACGTGATTGGCCGCTCGATGCAGCTCCGAAAGATCTTTCCATCGAGCGGTGACGGGGCTCGTGGGTCCATGCACGCCGAATGTGAGGATGGTTTACGTTTGCGGCGCGCTTTGCGTCCCTCCTTCTCCGCGTCTTCTTCCGCCTGCGGCAGAATTCAACCGTTCCTGGGATGCAGGAACCGCGGGAGGAGCTTCCGGGCCGCCCTGGGCACCGCGAAGGAAACCCGCCGCGGGAGAAGCTCCCGGGGATTGCCGGCGCTACGAGTAGCGGGTGCGATCATACCGGCACTAAGTTCGAAGTTTAACGTGCTCGGGCGAGAGTAGTGGTAGGA
This sequence comes from Rhizophora mangle, assembly GCA_037832345.1. Taxonomy (NCBI): domain Eukaryota; kingdom Viridiplantae; phylum Streptophyta; class Magnoliopsida; order Malpighiales; family Rhizophoraceae; genus Rhizophora; species Rhizophora mangle. Next base: position 14,987 of record JBAPLJ010002344.1, on the reverse strand, counting down.
CGGGCGACCTCCCGGGAAGTCCTCGTGTTGCACCCTTCCTTACCTTTCCTTTCTCTGTGCTCGGGTTCCCAGGTCGGCCGCAGTTTGCTGCGGGGGCAGGGCAGTCCCTCGGGGTTTCCCGTGCGCAAGTGCAACGGATCCCATCAACTAAACGCGTAGTACTGGGTTCCGGGAAGTCCTCGTCTTGCACTCTTCTCCCAAATTCCGGGCACGGATCTCGGAACGGACGAATTTTGACTAGAATGTTGAATGACAACGTCGACGGGGCGCGAAAGCCGCCGAGGCGGGGGGGGGACGGGAAAGAACGGGAGAGTTTTCGCAAACAACGCCGAACGGCAATCTCGGAGAACCCCCGGAAGCACTGAAACAACCGAATTTGGACCCGAGCGATGGATGGGGCCGACGGAGCGCAGCTCGATTGGCAGCCCGACGGAGCTCGGAACGAACTTTCCATCGAGCGATGACGGGACTAGCGGGTCGACGCGCTTCGAAAGTTGCGTCGGTTTACGTTCTCGGGGGGCTGCACGCCTTTCCTTCCCGGCTCCTTCTTCCGCCCGCGGGGACATTTGAAAATTCCTGGGATGGTTGGACAGCGGGAGGAGCTTCCGGGCCGTTTTGGGCTCCGCGAAGGAAATCTGCTGCGGTGGGATGGTGCCAGGAGAAGCTCCTAGGGATTGCCGGCACGGCGGATGGCGGGTGCGATCGTACCGGCGCCAATGCGTCGGATCCCGTCGGAAATCCGAAGTTAAAGGCGGTTGGGCGAGAGTAGTACTGGGATGGGTGACCTGCTGGGAAGTCCTCGTGTTGCACACCTCCTTCGTCTTCCTTTCTCTGTGCTCGGATTCCCGGGTCGGTGGCAGTTTGCTGCGGGGGGAGGGTAGACCCTCGGGGTTTCCTGCGCGCAAGTGCAACGGAACCCGGCAGTTAAACGCGCAGTACCGGGAGGAGCTGCCTGGCCGCCTCGGGCTTCGCACTGGAAATCTGCTGCGGGCGGATGGCGCCGCCGGGAGAAGCCCCTGGGGATTGCCGGCGCAACGTTATCGAGGGGCTGCATGCCTGTCCTTCTCTACCCCTTCTTCCGCCCGCCAGGATATTCGACCCTTCCCGGGACGGCGGAACCGCGGGAGGAGCTTTCCGGGCCGTCTCGGGCTGCGCAAAGGAAATCTGCTGCGGGCGGAAGGCGGCGGGAAGAGCTCCTGGGGAATTCCGGCACAGCGGATGGGGGGTGCGATCAGACCAGCACTAACGCACCGGATCCCGTCAGAACTCCGAAGTTAAAGGTGCTTGGGCGAGAGTAGTACTAGGATGGGTGACCCCCTGGGAAGTCCTCGTGTTGCACTCCCCCTTCGTTTTCCTTTCTCTGTGCTCGCATTCCCGGGTCGTCTTGCGCCCTTCTCCCAAATTTCGGGCACGGATCTCAAAACGGACGAATTTTGACCAGAGTGTCGAACGACAGTGTCGACGGAGCCCCAAAGCCGCTGAAGCGGGAGAGAGACGAAATAACGGGCGAGCTTCCGCGCAAATTTGGGGAAGCCTCGGAAGCACTGGAACAGCCGAGTTTTGATCCGAGCGACGGGGTGCTGGCCCGCGCGCATGAGACGTTGCGACGGTTTACGTTCTCAAGGGGTTGCGTGCCCGTCCTTCTCTGCTCCTTCTTTCCCCCGTGAGGATATTCGACCCTTCCCGGGACAGCGTAACCGCGGGAGGAGCTTCCAGGCGGTCTCGGGCTCCGCAAAGGAAATCTGCTGCGAGCGGATGGCGGCGGGAAGAGCTCCTGCCGAATTCCGGCGTAGCAGATGGCGGGTGCGATCATACCAGCACTAATGCACCGGATCCCATCAGAACTCCGAAGTTAAACGTGCTTGGGCGAGAGTAGTACTAGGATGGGTGACCTCCTGGGAAGTCCTCGTGTTGCACTCCTTTTTCCTTTTCCTTTCTCGAAGCGGACGAGATTTGACCAGGGTTCCTTTTCCTTTCTCAAAGCGGACGAGGCGGAACGACAATGTCGACGGACCCCAAAAGCCGCTGAAGGGGGAGAGAGACGAAATAACGGGCGAGATTTCGCCAACAATGCCGAGCAGCAATCTTGGGGAAGCCTCATAACCGCCGGAACAGCCGAATTTCGACCCGAGCGGCGGGGCCAGTGGAGCACAACGTGATTGGCCGCTCGATGCAGCTCCGAAAGATCTTTCCATCGAGCGGTGACGGGGCTCGTGGGTCCATGCACGCCGAATGTGAGGATGGTTTACGTTTGCGGCGCGCTTTGCGTCCCTCCTTCTCCGCGTCTTCTTCCGCCTGCGGCAGAATTCAACCGTTCCTGGGATGCAGGAACCGCGGGAGGAGCTTCCGGGCCGCCCTGGGCACCGCGAAGGAAACCCGCCGCGGGAGAAGCTCCCGGGGATTGCCGGCGCTACGAGTAGCGGGTGCGATCATACCGGCACTAAGTTCGAAGTTTAACGTGCTCGGGCGAGAGTAGTGGTAGGACGGGCGACCTCCCGGGAAGTCCTCGTGTTGCACCCTTCCTTACCTTTCCTTTCTCTGTGCTCGGGTTCCCAGGTCGGCCGCAGTTTGCTGCGGGGGCAGGGCAGTCCCTCGGGGTTTCCCGTGCGCAAGTGCAACGGATCCCATCAACTAAACGCGTAGTACTGGGTTCCGGGAAGTCCTCGTCTTGCACTCTTCTCCCAAATTCCGGGCACGGATCTCGGAACGGACGAATTTTGACTAGAATGTTGAATGACAACGTCGACGGGGCGCGAAAGCCGCCGAGGCGGGGGGGGGGACGGGGAAAGAACGGGAGAGTTTTCGCAAACAACGCCGAACGGCAATCTCGGAGAACCCCCGGAAGCACTGAAACAACCGAATTTGGACCCGAGCGATGGATGGGGCCGACGGAGCGCAGCTCGATTGGCAGCCCGACGGAGCTCGGAACGAACTTTCCATCGAGCGATGACGGGACTAGCGGGTCGACGCGCTTCGAAAGTTGCGTCGGTTTACGTTCTCGGGGGGCTGCACGCCTTTCCTTCCCGGCTCCTTCTTCCGCCCGCGGGGACATTTGAAAATTCCTGGGATGGTTGGACAGCGGGAGGAGCTTCCGGGCCGTTTTGGGCTCCGCGAAGGAAATCTGCTGCGGTGGGATGGTGCCAGGAGAAGCTCCTAGGGATTGCCGGCACGGCGGATGGCGGGTGCGATCGTACCGGCGCCAATGCGTCGGATCCCGTCGGAAATCCGAAGTTAAAGGCGGTTGGGCGAGAGTAGTACTGGGATGGGTGACCTGCTGGGAAGTCCTCGTGTTGCACACCTCCTTCGTCTTCCTTTCTCTGTGCTCGGATTCCCGGGTCGGTGGCAGTTTGCTGCGGGGGGAGGGTAGACCCTCGGGGTTTCCTGCGCGCAAGTGCAACGGAACCCGGCAGTTAAACGCGCAGCACCGGGAGGAGCTGCCTGGCCGCCTCGGGCTTCGCACTGGAAATCTGCTGCGGGCGGATGGCGCCGGGAGAAGCCCCTGGGGATTGCCGGCGCAAAGAGCAGTTATACCAGCGCCAATGCACCGGATCCCGTCGAAATCTCGAAATTAAACGTGCTTGGGCAAGTGTAGTACCGGGATGGGTGACGTCCTAGGAAGTCCCCGTGTTGCACTCACCCTCATTCTTCCTTTCTCTGCGCTCGCATTCTTCCCGGGTCAGCGGTAGTTCGCTGCGGTGGGAGGGCACCCCCCCTCAGGGTTTCCTGCGCGCAACTGCAACGGATCCCATCAGTTGAACGCACGGTACTGGGATCCGGAAAGTCCTCGTCTCGCGCCCTTCTCCTAGATTCCGGGCACGGATCTCGGAAATTTTGACCGGAATGCCGGACGACGATGTCGACGGAGCCCAATAGCTGCCGAAGCGGGAGAGGGATGAGAGAACGGGCGAGTTTTGGCAAACAGCGCTGAACGGCAACCATTGGGAAGCCTCGGAAGCGGTGAAACAGCCAAATTTTGGCCAAAGCGACTGGGGCAATGGGGGGGCAGCTCGATTGGCAGCGCGACGGAGCTCGGAACGAGCGTTACATCGAGCGGGGAGGGGACTTGTGGGTCCGTGCGCATCAAGAGTTGTGACGGCTTGCGTTCCCAGGGGGCTGCGCGCCCCTCCTTCCGCGCGCGGGGGAGATTCGACCGTTCCCGGGACGAAGGCGCCGCAGGAGGATCTTCGGGGACGTCTCGGGCTCCGCGAAGGAAATCTGCTGGGGGCGGATGGCTCGGGGAGAAGCTCCTGGGGATTTCCGGCGCTGCGGGTGGCGGGTGCGATTATACCGGCGCTAATGCACTGGATCCCGGGACGGGACGCTTGGGAAGTGGAACTGCGGCGGGTGACCCCCTGGGAAGCCTCACGTTGCACCCCTCCTTCCTTTTCCTTTCTTTGCGCTGGGATTCCCGGGTCGGCGGCAGTTCTGATGCGGGGGGGGGGGAGGGCGGCCCCTCGGGGTTTCCTGCGCGCAAGTGCGACGGATCCCTGCAGTTGAACGCGCGGCACTGGGTCCCGAGAAGTCCTCGTCTCGCACCCTTCTCCCAGATTTCGTGCGCGAATCTCGAAATGGACAAATTTTGAGCAGAATGCCGAACCACAATGTCGACGGGGCCCAAAACTTGCTAAGGGGGAGAGAGACGAAAGAATGGGCGAGTCTTCGCAAACAAGGCAGCATTCTTGGGAAGCCTCGGAAGCACTGAAACAGACGAATCTTGACCCGAGTGACGGATTTAACCCCGAAGTTAAGCGTGCTTGGGCGAGGGTAGGAGTAGGATGGGTAACCTCCTAGGAAATCATCGCGCTGCATCCATTTCTTTTCCTTCTTCCGCGCTCGGATTCCTGGGTCAGCGGCAGTTTGCTGCGGTGGGAGGGCAGCCCCTCAAGCTCTCTTGCGCTCGAGTGCAACGGATCCCATCAGTTAAATGTGCAGCACCGGGATCCGCGACGTCCTCCTCTTTCGCCCTTCTCCTAAGTTCCGGGGACGGATGTCGGAACGGAGGGATTTAGAGCAGAATGCCGAAAGACAGTGCGGATGGGGCCCGAAACCTGCCGAAGCGGAAGAGAGACGAAAGAACGGGCGAGTTTCCGCCAACAATGTCGAACGGCAAATTTGGGGAAGCCTCGGAAGCACTGAAACGGCCAAATTTTGATCCGAGCGACGGGGTGCTGGTCCACGCGCATGAAAAGTTACGTTATCGAGGGGCTGCATGCCTGTCCTTCTCTACCCCTTCTTCCGCCCGCCAGGATATTCGACCCTTCCCGGGACGGCGGAACCGCGGGAGGAGCTTTCCGGGCCGTCTCGGGCTGCGCAAAGGAAATCTGCTGCGGGCGGAAGGCGGCGGGAAGAGCTCCTGGGGAATTCCGGCACAGCGGATGGGGGGGTGCGATCAGACCAGCACTAACGCACCGGATCCCGTCAGAACTCCGAAGTTAAAGGTGCTTGGGCGAGAGTAGTACTAGGATGGGTGACCCCCTGGGAAGTCCTCGTGTTGCACTCCCCCTTCGTTTTCCTTTCTCTGTGCTCGCATTCCCGGGTCGTCTTGCGCCCTTCTCCCAAATTTCGGGCACGGATCTCAAAACGGACGAATTTTGACCAGAGTGTCGAACGACAGTGTCGACGGAGCCCCAAAGCCGCTGAAGCGGGAGAGAGACGAAATAACGGGCGAGCTTCCGCGCAAATTTGGGGAAGCCTCGGAAGCACTGGAACAGCCGAGTTTTGATCCGAGCGACGGGGTGCTGGCCCGCGCGCGCGCATGAGACGTTGCGACGGTTTACGTTCTCAAGGGGTTGCGTGCCCGTCCTTCTCTGCTCCTTCTTTCCCCCGTGAGGATATTCGACCCTTCCCGGGACAGCGTAACCGCGGGAGGAGCTTCCAGGCGGTCTCGGGCTCCGCAAAGGAAATCTGCTGCGAGCGGATGGCGGCGGGAAGAGCTCCTGCCGAATTCCGGCGTAGCAGATGGCGGGTGCGATCATACCAGCACTAATGCACCGGATCCCATCAGAACTCCGAAGTTAAACGTGCTTGGGCGAGAGTAGTACTAGGATGGGTGACCTCCTGGGAAGTCCTCGTGTTGCACTCCTTTTTCCTTTTCCTTTCTCGAAGCGGACGAGATTTGACCAGGGTTCCTTTTCCTTTCTCAAAGCGGACGAGGCGGAACGACAATGTCGACGGACCCCAAAAGCCGCTGAAGGGGGAGAGAGACGAAATAACGGGCGAGATTTCGCCAACAATGCCGAGCAGCAATCTTGGGGAAGCCTCATAACCGCCGGAACAGCCGAATTTCGACCCGAGCGGCGGGGCCAGTGGAGCACAAACGTGATTGGCCGCTCGATGCAGCTCCGAAAGATCTTTCCATCGAGCGGTGACGGGGCTCGTGGGTCCATGCACGCCGAATGTGAGGATGGTTTACGTTTGCGGCGCGCTTTGCGTCCCTCCTTCTCCGCGTCTTCTTCCGCCTGCGGCAGAATTCAACCGTTCCTGGGATGCAGGAACCGCGGGAGGAGCTTCCGGGCCGCCCTGGGCACCGCGAAGGAAACCCGCCGCGGGAGAAGCTCCCGGGGGATTGCCGGCGCTACGAGTAGCGGGTGCGATCATACCGGCACTAAGTTCGAAGTTTAACGTGCTCGGGCGAGAGTAGTGTGTAGGACGGGCGACCTCCCGGGAAGTCCTCGTGTTGCACCCTTCCTTACCTTTCCTTTCTCTCTGTGCTCGGGTTCCCAGGTCGGCCGCAGTTTGCTGCGGGGGCAGGGCAGTCCCTCGGGGTTTCCCGTGCGCAAGTGCAACGGATCCCATCAACTAAACGCGTAGTACTGGGTTCCGGGAAGTCCTCGTCTTGCACTCTTCTCCCAAATTCCGGGCACGGATCTCGGAACGGACGAATTTTGACTAGAATGTTGAATGACAACGTCGACGGGGCGCGAAAGCCGCCGAGGCGGGGGGGGGGGACGGGAAAGAACGGGAGAGTTTTCGCAAACAACGCCGAACGGCAATCTCGGAGAACCCCCGGAAGCACTGAAACAACCGAATTTGGACCCGAGCGATGGATGGGGCCGACGGAGCGCAGCTCGATTGGCAGCCCGACGGAGCTCGGAACGAACTTTCCATCGAGCGATGACGGGACTAGCGGGTCGACGCGCTTCGAAAGTTGCGTCGGTTTACGTTCTCGGGGGGCTGCACGCCTTTCCTTCCCGGCTCCTTCTTCCGCCCGCGGGGGGACATTTGAAAATTCCTGGGATGGTTGGACCGCGGGAGGAGCTTCCGGGCCGTTTTGGGCTCCGCGAAGGAAATCTGCTGCGGTGGGATGGTGCCAGGAGAAGCTCCTAGGGATTGCCGGCACGGCGGATGGCGGGTGCGATCGTACCGGCGCCAATGCGTCGGATCCCGTCGGAAATCCGAAGTTAAAGGCGGTTGGGCGAGAGTAGTACTGGGATGGGTGACCCCTGCTGGGAAGTCCTCGTGTTGCACACCTCCTTCGTCTTCCTTTCTCTGTGCTCGGATTCCCGGGTCGGTGGCAGTTTGCTGCGGGGGGGGGGTAGACCCTCGGGGTTTCCTGCGCGCAAGTGCAACGGAACCCGGCAGTTAAACGCGCAGCACCGGGAGGAGCTGCCTGGCCGCCTCGGGCTTCGCACTGGAAATCTGCTGCGGGCGGATGGCGCCGGGAGAAGCCCCTGGGGATTGCCGGCGCAAAGAGCAGTTATACCAGCGCCAATGCACCGATCCCGTCGAAATCTCGAAATTAAACGTGCTTGGGCAAGTGTAGTACCGGGATGGGTGACGTCCTAGGAAGTCCCCGTGTTGCACTCACCCTCATTCTTCCTTTCTCTGCGCTCGCATTCTTCCCGGGTCAGCGGTAGTAGTTCGCTGCGGTGGGAGGGCACCCCCTCAGGGTTTCCTGCGCGCAACTGCAACGGATCCCATCAGTTGAACGCACGGTACTGGGATCCGGAAAGTCCTCGTCTCGCGCCCTTCTCCTAGATTCCGGGCACGGATCTCGGAAATTTTGACCGGAATGCCGGACGACGATGTCGACGGAGCCCAATAGCTGCCGAAGCGGGAGAGGGATGAGAGAACGGGCGAGTTTTTTGGCAAACAGCGCTGAACGGCAACCATTGGGAAGCCTCGGAAGCGGTGAAACAGCCAAATTTTGGCCAAAGCGACTGGGGCAATGGGGGGGCAGCTCGATTGGCAGCGCGACGGAGCTCGGAACGAGCGTTACATCGAGCGGGGAGGGGGACTTGTTGTGGGTCCGTGCGCATCAAGAGTTGTGACGGCTTGCGTTCCCAGGGGGCTGCGCGCCCCTCCTTCCGCGCGCGGGAGAATTCGACCGTTCCCGGGACGAAGGCGCCGCAGGAGGAGATCTTCGGGGACGTCTCGGGCTCCGCGAAGGAAATCTGCTGGGGGGGGGATGGCTCGGGGAGAAGCTCCTCCTGGGATTTCCGGCGCTGCGGGGGTGGCGGGTGCGATTATACCGGCGCTAATGCACTGGATCCCGGGACGGGACGCTTGGGAAGTGGAACTGCGGCGGGTGACCCCCTGGGAAGCCTCACGTTGCACCCCTCCTTCCTTTTCCTTTCTTTGCGCTGGGATTCCCGGGTCGGCGGCAGTTCTGATGCGGGGGGAGGGGCGGCCCCTCGGGGTTTCCTGCGCGCAAGTGCGACGGATCCCTGCAGTTGAACGCGCGGCACTGGGTCCCGAGAAGTCCTCGTCTCGCACCCTTCTCCCAGATTTCGTGCGCGAATCTCGAAATGGACAAATTTTGAGCAGAATGCCGAACCACAATGTCGACGGGGCCCAAAACTTGCTAAGGGGGAGAGAGACGAAAGAATGGGCGAGTCTTCGCAAACAAGGCAGCATTCTTGGGAAGCCTCGGAAGCACTGAAACAGACGAATCTTGACCCGAGTGACGGATTTAACCCCGAAGTTAAGCGTGCTTGGGCGAGGGTAGGAGTAGGATGGGTAACCTCCTAGGAAATCATCGCGCTGCATCCATTTCTTTTCCTTCTTCCGCGCTCGGATTCCTGGGTCAGCGGCAGTTTGCTGCGGTGGGAGGGCAGCCCCTCAAGCTCTCTTGCGCTCGAGTGCAACGGATCCCATCAGTTAAATGTGCAGCACCGGGATCCGCGACGTCCTCCTCTTTCGCCCTTCTCCTAAGTTCCGGGGACGGATGTCGGAACGGAGGGATTTAGAGCAGAATGCCGAAAGACAGTGCGGATGGGGCCCGAAACCTGCCGAAGCGGAAGAGAGACGAAAAGAACGGGCGAGTTTCCGCCAACAATGTCGAACGGCAAATTTGGGGAAGCCTCGGAAGCACTGAAACGGCCAAATTTTGATCCGAGCGACGGGGTGCTGGTCCACGCGCATGAAAAGTTACGTTATCGAGGGGCTGCATGCCTGTCCTTCTCTACCCCCCTTTCCGCCGCCCGCCAGTATTCGACCCTTCCCGGGACGGCGGAACCGCGGGAGGAGCTTTCCGGGCCGTCTCGGGCTGCGCAAAGGAAATCTGCTGCGGGCGGAAGGCGGCGGGAAGAGCTCCTGGGGAATTCCGGCACAGCGGATGGGGGGTGCGATCAGACCAGCACTAACGCACCGGATCCCGTCAGAACTCCGAAGTTAAAGGTGCTTGGGCGAGAGTAGTACTAGGATGGGTGACCCCCTGGGAAGTCCTCGTGTTGCACTCCCCCTTCGTTTTCCTTTCTCTGTGCTCGCATTCCCGGGTCGTCTTGCGCCCTTCTCCCAAATTTCGGGCACGGATCTCAAAACGGACGAATTTTGACCAGAGTGTCGAACGACAGTGTCGACGGAGCCCCAAAGCCGCTGAAGCGGGAGAGAGACGAAATAACGGGCGAGCTTCCGCGCAAATTTGGGGAAGCCTCGGAAGCACTGGAACAGCCGAGTTTTGATCCGAGCGACGGGGTGCTGGCCCGCGCGCATGAGACGTTGCGACGGTTTACGTTCTCAAGGGGTTGCGTGCCCGTCCTTCTCTGCTCCTTCTTTCCCCCGTGAGGATATTCGACCCTTCCCGGGACAGCGTAACCGCGGGAGGAGCTTCCAGGCGGTCTCGGGCTCCGCAAAGGAAATCTGCTGCGAGCGGATGGCGGCGGGAAGAGCTCCTGCCGAATTCCGGCGTAGCAGATGGCGGGTGCGATCATACCAGCACTAATGCACCGGATCCCATCAGAACTCCGAAGTTAAACGTGCTTGGGCGAGAGTAGTACTAGGATGGGTGACCTCCTGGGAAGTCCTCGTGTTGCACTCCTTTTTCCTTTTCCTTTCTCGAAGCGGACGAGATTTGACCAGGGTTCCTTTTCCTTTCTCAAAGCGGACGAGGCGGAACGACAATGTCGACGGACCCCAAAAGCCGCTGAAGGGGGAGAGAGACGAAATAACGGGCGAGATTTCGCCAACAATGCCGAGCAGCAAATCTTGGGGAAGCCTCATAACCGCCGGAACAGCCGAATTTCGACCCGAGCGGCGGGGCCAGTGGAGCACAACGTGATTGGCCGCTCGATGCAGCTCCGAAAGATCTTTCCATCGAGCGGTGACGGGGCTCGTGGGTCCATGCACGCCGAATGTGAGGATGGTTTACGTTTGCGGCGCGCTTTGCGTCCCTCCTTCTCCGCGTCTTCTTCCGCCTGCGGCAGAATTCAACCGTTCCTGGGATGCAGGAACCGCGGGAGGAGCTTCCGGGCCGCCCTGGGCACCGCGAAGGAAACCCGCCGCGGGAGAAGCTCCCGGGGATTGCCGGCGCTACGAGTAGCGGGTGCGATCATACCGGCACTAAGTTCGAAGTTTAACGTGCTCGGGCGAGAGTAGTGGTAGGACGGGCGACCTCCCGGGAAGTCCTCGTGTTGCACCCTTCCTTACCTTTCCTTTCTCTGTGCTCGGGTTCCCAGGTCGGCCGCAGTTTGCTGCGGCGGGGGGGCAGGGCAGTCCCTCGGGGTTTCCCGTGCGCAAGTGCAACGGATCCCATCAACTAAACGCGTAGTACTGGGTTCCGGGAAGTCCTCGTCTTGCACTCTTCTCCCAAAATTTCCGGGCACGGATCTCGGAACGGACGAATTTTGACTAGAATGTTGAATGACAACGTCGACGGGGCGCGAAAGCCGCCGAGGCGGGGGGGGGGGGACGGGAAAGAACGGGAGAGTTTTCGCAAACAACGCCGAACGGCAATCTCGGAGAACCCCCGGAAGCACTGAAACAACCGAATTTGGACCCGAGCGATGGATGGGGCCGACGGAGCGCAGCTCGATTGGCAGCCCGACGGAGCTCGGAACGAACTTTCCATCGAGCGATGACGGGACTAGCGGGTCGACGCGCTTCGAAAGTTGCGTCGGTTTACGTTCTCGGGGGGCTGCACGCCTTTCCTTCCCGGCTCCTTCTTCCGCCCGCGGGGGACATTTGAAAATTCCTGGGATGGTTGGACCGCGGGAGGAGCTTCCGGGCCGTTTTGGGCTCCGCGAAGGAAATCTGCTGCGGTGGGATGGTGCCAGGAGAAGCTCCTAGGGATTGCCGGCACGGCGGATGGCGGGTGCGATCGTACCGGCGCCAATGCGTCGGATCCCGTCGGAAATCCGAAGTTAAAGGCGGTTGGGCGAGAGTAGTACTGGGATGGGTGACCTGCTGGGAAGTCCTCGTGTTGCACACCTCCTTCGTCTTCCTTTCTCTGTGCTCGGATTCCCGGGTCGGTGGCAGTTTGCTGCGGGGGGGGGGGTAGACCCTCGGGGTTTCCTGCGCGCAAGTGCAACGGAACCCGGCAGTTAAACGCGCAGCACCGGGAGGAGCTGCCTGGCCGCCTCGGGCTTCGCACTGGAAATCTGCTGCGGGCGGATGGCGCCGGGAGAAGCCCCTGGGGATTGCCGGCGCAAAGAGCAGTTATACCAGCGCCAATGCACCGGATCCCGTCGAAATCTCGAAATTAAACGTGCTTGGGCAAGTGTAGTACCGGGATGGGTGACGTCCTAGGAAGTCCCCGTGTTGCACTCACCCTCATTCTTCCTTTCTCTGCGCTCGCATTCTTCCCGGGTCAGCGGTAGTTCGCTGCGGTGGGAGGGCACCCCCTCAGGGTTTCCTGCGCGCAACTGCAACGGATCCCATCAGTTGAACGCACGGTACTGGGATCCGGAAAGTCCTCGTCTCGCGCCCTTCTCCTAGATTCCGGGCACGGATCTCGGAAATTTTGACCGGAATGCCGGACGACGATGTCGACGGAGCCCAATAGCTGCCGAAGCGGGAGAGGGATGAGAGAACGGGCGAGTTTTGGCAAACAGCGCTGAACGGCAACCATTGGGAAGCCTCGGAAGCGGTGAAACAGCCAAATTTTGGCCAAAGCGACTGGGGCAATGGGGGGGCAGCTCGATTGGCAGCGCGACGGAGCTCGGAACGAGCGTTACATCGAGCGGGGAGGGGACTTGTGGGTCCGTGCGCATCAAGAGTTGTGACGGCTTGCGTTCCCAGGGGGCTGCGCGCCCCCCTTCCCGCGCGCGGGAGAATTCGACCGTTCCCGGGACGAAGGCGCCGCAGGAGGATCTTCGGGGACGTCTCGGGCTCCGCGAAGGAAATCTGCTGGGGGGCGGATGGCTCGGGGAGAAGCTCCTGGGGATTTCCGGCGCTGCGGGTGGCGGGTGGGGTGCGATTATACCGGCGCTAATGCACTGGATCCCGGGACGGGACGCTTGGGAAGTGGAACTGCGGCGGGTGACCCCCTGGGAAGCCTCACGTTGCACCCCTCCTTCCTTTTCCTTTCTTTGCGCTGGGATTCCCGGGTCGGCGGCAGTTCTGATGCGGGGGGAGGGCGGCCCCTCGGGGTTTCCTGCGCGCAAGTGCGACGGATCCCTGCAGTTGAACGCGCGGCACTGGGTCCCGAGAAGTCCTCGTCTCGCACCCTTCTCCCAGATTTCGTGCGCGAATCTCGAAATGGACAAATTTTGAGCAGAATGCCGAACCACAATGTCGACGGGGCCCAAAAACTTGCTAAGGGGGAGAGAGACGAAAGAATGGGCGAGTCTTCGCAAACAAGGCAGCATTCTTGGGAAGCCTCGGAAGCACTGAAACAGACGAATCTTGACCCGAGTGACGGATTTAACCCCGAAGTTAAAGCGTGCTTGGGCGAGGGTAGGAGTAGGATGGGTAACCTCCTAGGAAATCATCGCGCTGCATCCATTTCTTTTCCTTCTTCCGCGCTCGGATTCCTGGGTCAGCGGCAGTTTGCTGCTGCGGTGGGGGAGGGCAGCCCCTCAAGCTCTCTTGCGCTCGAGTGCAACGGATCCCATCAGTTAAATGTGCAGCACCGGGATCCGCGACGTCCTCCTCTTTCGCCCTTCTCCTAAGTTCCGGGGACGGATGTCGGAACGGAGGGATTTAGAGCAGAATGCCGAAAGACAGTGCGGATGGGGCCCGAAACCTGCCGAAGCGGAAGAGAGACGAAAGAACGGGGGCGAGTTTTGCCAACAATGTCGAACGGCAAATTTGGGGAAGCCTCGGAAGCACTGAAACGGCCAAATTTTGATCCGAGCGACGGGGTGCTGGTCCACGCGCATGAAAAGTTACGTTATCGAGGGGCTGCATGCCTGTCCTTCTCTACCCCTTCTTCCCGCCCGCCCGCCAGGATATTCGACCCTTTCCCGGACGGCGAAACCCTGGGAAGGAGGAGCTTTTCCGGCGTTTCGGCCGTCTCTCGGGCTGCGCAAAGGAATCTGCTGCGGGCGGCGGAAAGGCGGCGGGAAGAGCTCCTGGGGAATTCCGGCACAGCGGATGGGGGGAGCGATTCAGACCAGCACTAACGCGCACCGGATCCCGTCAGAACTCCGAAGTTAAAGGAGGACAGAGAGTAGTACTAAGGTGCTTGGGCGAGTACTAGGATGGGTGTTGACCCCTGGGAAGTCCCTCGTGTTGCACTCCCCCTTCGTTTTCCTTTCTCTGTGCTCGCATTCCCGGGTCGTCTTGCGCCCTTCTCCTCTCCCAAAATTTCGGGCACGGATCTCAAAACGGACGACGAATTTTGACCAGAGAGTGTCGAACGACAGTGTGTCGACGGAGCCCCCCAAGCCGCTGAAGCGGGAGAGAGACGAAATAACGGGCGAGCTTCCGCGCAAAAATTTGGGGAAGCCTCGGAAGCACTGGAACAGCCGAGTTTTGATCCGAGCGACGGGGGTGCTGGCCCGCGCGCGCATGAGACGTTGCGACGGTTTTACGTTCTCAAGGGGTTTGCGTGCCCGTCCTTCTCTGCTCCTTCTTTCCCCCGTGAGGATATTCGACCCTTCCCGGGACAGCGTAACCGCGGGAGGAGCTTCCAGGCGGTCTCGGGCTCCGCAAAGGAAATCTGCTGCGAGCGGATGGCGGCGGGGAAGAGCTCCTGCCGAATTCCGGCGTAGCAGATGGCGGGTGCGATCATACCAGCACTAATGCACCGGATCCCATCAGAACTCCGAAGTTAAAAAACGTGCTTGGGCGAGAGTAGTACTAGGATGGGTGACCCTCCTGGGAAGTCCTCGTGTTGCACTCCTTTTTCCTTTTCCTTTCTCGAAGCGGACGAGATTTGACCAGGGTTCCTTTTCCTTTCTCAAAGCGGACGAGGCGGAACGACAATGTCGACGGACCCCAAAAGCCGCTGAAGGGGGAGAGAGACGAAATAACGGGCGAGATTTCGCCAACAATGCCGAGCAGCAGCAATCTTGGGGAAGCCTCATAACCGCCGGAACAGCCGAATTTCGACCCGAGCGGCGGGGGCCAGTGGAGCACAACGTGATTGGCCGCTCGATGCAGCTCCGAAAGATCTTTCCATCGAGCGGTGACGGGGCTCGTGGGTCCATGCACGCCGAATGTGAGGATGGTTTACGTTTGCGGCGCGCTTTGCGTCCCTCCTTCTCCGCGTCTTCTTCCGCCTGCGGCAGAATTCAACCGTTCCTGGGATGCAGGAACCGCGGGAGGAGGAGCTTCCGGGCCGCCCTGGGCACCGCGAAGGAAACCCGCCGCGGGAGAAGCTCCCG
>JBAPLJ010002343.1:0-19613 GCA_037832345.1 Rhizophora mangle | reverse complement strand
ATGGCGGCGGGAAGAGCTCCTGCCGAATTCCGGCGTAGCATGTCGACGGACCCAAAAGCCGCTGAAGGGGGAGAGAGACGAAAATAACGGGCGAGCTTTTCGCGCCAACAATTTGGGCAAGCAATCTTGGGGGAAGCCTCTAACAGCCGGAACAGCCGAATTTCGAGAACCGAGCAGCGGGGGTGACATGTGGAGCACAACGTGATTGGTCCGCTCGATGCAGCGGAAAGATCGCTTCCATCTGAGCGTTGACGGGGGTCGTGGGTCCATTAACGTTAATGATGAGGATGGTTTACGTTTGCGGCGCGCGACTTTGCGTACCTCCTTCTCGCTCTTCTTTTCCCCCGTGCGGATGAATTCGACCGTTCCTTATGCAGCGTAACCAGCGGGAGGAGCTTCCGGGCCGCGCCTGGGCAAGTCCGCGAAGGAGCAACCCGCCGGCGGGAGAAGCTCCCGGGGGGTGGGGGGATTGCCGGCGCTTGTCTCACAGTAGGGGGTGCGATCATACCGGCACTAATTTCGACCGGTAACGTGCTCAGAAATCTCCGAGTAGTGGTAGGACGGGTCGAACCCCAGGGAAGTCTCTCGTGTTATACCCATTTATTTCGCTTACCTTTCCGTTTCCCTGTGACTAGGGTTCCCTAGGTTCCTTCAGTTTTGCTGCGCGATGCGGCAGAGCAGTCCCTCGGGGTTTCCTGCGCGTTATGCAGTAACGGAGATGGAACTATACGCGTGGGATGGGATTTCCGGGAAGTCTCGTCTTTTCACTTTCTCCTTTCCGAGGCCATCTCCGGAACGGACGAATTTTGTGACTAGCCTTGTTTGATATGACAAACGTCGACGGGGCGTGAAGCGCCGAGGCCGGGGGGGGGGACGGGAAAGAACGGGAGAGTTTTCGCAAACATCCGCCGAACGGCAAATCTCGGAGAACCCCCATAAGCACTGAAACAACGGAATTTGGACCCGATCGCGATGGATGGGGCCCGGGTTTCCTGCGCGCAAGTGCAACGGAACCCGGCAGTTAAACGCGCAGTACCGGGAGGAGCTGCCTGGCCGCCTCGGGCTTCGCACTGGAAATCTGCTGCGGGCGGATGGCGCCGGGAGAAGCCCCTGGGGATTGCCGGCGCAACGTTATCGAGGGGCTGCATGCCTGTCCTTCTCTACCCCTTCTTCCGCCCGCCAGGATATTCGACCCTTCCCGGGACGGCGGAACCGCGGGAGGAGCTTTCCGGGCCGTCTCGGGCTGCGCAAAGGAAATCTGCTGCGGGCGGAAGGCGGCGGGAAGAGCTCCTGGGGAATTCCGGCACAGCGGATGGGGGGTGCGATCAGACCAGCACTAACGCACCGGATCCCGTCAGAACTCCGAAGTTAAAGGTGCTTGGGCGAGAGTAGTACTAGGATGGGTGACCCCCTGGGAAGTCCTCGTGTTGCACTCTCCCCCTTCGTTTTCCTTTCTCTGTGCTCGCATTCCCGGGTCGTCTTGCGCCCTTCTCCCAAATTTCGGGCACGGATCTCAAAACGGACGAATTTTGACCAGAGTGTCGAACGACAGTGTCGACGGAGCCCCAAAGCCGCTGAAGCGGGAGAGAGACGAAATAACGGGCGAGCTTCCGCGCAAATTTGGGGAAGCCTCGGAAGCACTGGAACAGCCGAGTTTTGATCCGAGCGACGGGGTGCTGGCCCGCGCGCATGAGACGTTGCGACGGTTTACGTTCTCAAGGGGTTGCGTGCCCGTCCTTCTCTGCTCCTTCTTTCCCCCGTGAGGATATTCGACCCTTCCCGGGACAGCGTAACCGCGGGAGGAGCTTCCAGGCGGTCTCGGGCTCCGCAAAGGAAATCTGCTGCGAGCGGGATGGCGGCGGGAAGAGCTCCTGCCGAATTCCGGCGTAGCAGATGGCGGGTGCGATCATACCAGCACTAATGCACCGGATCCCATCAGAACTCCGAAGTTAAACGTGCTTGGGCGAGAGTAGTACTAGGATGGGTGACCTCCTGGGAAGTCCTCGTGTTGCACTCCTTTTTCCTTTTCCTTTCTCGAAGCGGACGAGATTTGACCAGGGTTCCTTTTCCTTTCTCAAAGCGGACGAGGCGGAACGACAATGTCGACGGACCCCAAAAGCCGCTGAAGGGGGAGAGAGACGAAATAACGGGCGAGATTTCGCCAACAATGCCGAGCAGCAATCTTGGGGAAGCCTCATAACCGCCGGAACAGCCGAATTTCGACCCGAGCGGCGGGGGCCAGTGGAGCACAACGTGATTGGCCGCTCGATGCAGCTCCGAAAGATCTTTCCATCGAGCGGTGACGGGGCTCGTGGGTCCATGCACGCCGAATGTGAGGATGGTTTACGTTTGCGGCGCGCTTTGCGTCCCTCCTTCTCCGCGTCTTCTTCCGCCTGCGGCAGAATTCAACCGTTCCTGGGATGCAGGAACCGCGGGAGGAGCTTCCGGGCCGCCCTGGGCACCGCGAAGGAAACCCGCCGCGGGAGAAGCTCCCGGGGATTGCCGGCGCTACGAGTAGCGGGTGCGATCATACCGGCACTAAGTTCGAAGTTTAACGTGCTCGGGCGAGAGTAGTGGTAGGACGGGCGACCTCCCGGGAAGTCCTCGTGTTGCACCCTTCCTTACCTTTCCTTTCTCTGTGCTCGGGTTCCCAGGTCGGCCGCAGTTTGCTGCGGGGGCAGGGCAGTCCCTCGGGGTTTCCCGTGCGCAAGTGCAACGGATCCCATCAACTAAACGCGTAGTACTGGGTTCCGGGAAGTCCTCGTCTTGCACTCTTCTCCCAAATTCCGGGCACGGATCTCGGAACGGACGAATTTTGACTAGAATGTTGAATGACAACGTCGACGGGGCGCGAAAGCCGCCGAGGCGGGGGGGGACGGGAAAGAACGGGAGAGTTTTCGCAAACAACGCCGAACGGCAATCTCGGAGAACCCCCGGAAGCACTGAAACAACCGAATTTGGACCCGAGCGATGGATGGGGCCGACGGAGCGCAGCTCGATTGGCAGCCCGACGGAGCTCGGAACGAACTTTCCATCGAGCGATGACGGGACTAGCGGGTCGACGCGCTTCGAAAGTTGCGTCGGTTTACGTTCTCGGGGGGCTGCACGCCTTTCCTTCCCGGCTCCTTCTTCCGCCCGCGGGGACATTTGAAAATTCCTGGGATGGTTGGACCGCGGGAGGAGCTTCCGGGCCGTTTTGGGCTCCGCGAAGGAAATCTGCTGCGGTGGGATGGTGCCAGGAGAAGCTCCTAGGGATTGCCGGCACGGCGGATGGCGGGTGCGATCGTACCGGCGCCAATGCGTCGGATCCCGTCGGAAATCCGAAGTTAAAGGCGGTTGGGCGAGAGTAGTACTGGGATGGGTGACCTGCTGGGAAGTCCTCGTGTTGCACACCTCCTTCGTCTTCCTTTCTCTGTGCTCGGATTCCCGGGTCGGAAACGCGCAGCACCGGGAGGAGCTGCCTGGCCGCCTCGGGCTTCGCACTGGAAATCTGCTGCGGGCGGATGGCGCCGGGAGAAGCCCCTGGGGATTGCCGGCGCAAAGAGCAGTTATACCAGCGCCAATGCACCGGATCCCGTCGAAATCTCGAAATTAAACGTGCTTGGGCAAGTGTAGTACCGGGATGGGTGACGTCCTAGGAAGTCCCCGTGTTGCACTCACCCTCATTCTTCCTTTCTCTGCGCTCGCATTCTTCCCGGGTCAGCGGTAGTTCGCTGCGGTGGGAGGGCACCCCCTCAGGGTTTCCTGCGCGCAACTGCAACGGATCCCATCAGTTGAACGCACGGTACTGGGATCCGGAAAGTCCTCGTCTCGCGCCCTTCTCCTAGATTCCGGGCACGGATCTCGGAAATTTTGACCGGAATGCCGGACGACGATGTCGACGGAGCCCAATAGCTGCCGAAGCGGGAGAGGGATGAGAGAACGGGCGAGTTTTGGCAAACAGCGCTGAACGGCAACCATTGGGAAGCCTCGGAAGCGGTGAAACAGCCAAATTTTGGCCAAAGCGACTGGGGCAATGGGGGGGCAGCTCGATTGGCAGCGCGACGGAGCTCGGAACGAGCGTTACATCGAGCGGGGAGGGGACTTGTGGGTCCGTGCGCATCAAGAGTTGTGACGGCTTGCGTTCCCAGGGGGCTGCGCGCCCCTCCTTCCGCGCGCGGGAGAATTCGACCGTTCCCGGGACGAAGGCGCCGCAGGAGGATCTTCGGGGACGTCTCGGGCTCCGCGAAGGAAATCTGCTGGGGGCGGATGGCTCGGGGAGAAGCTCCTGGGGATTTCCGGCGCTGCGGGTGGCGGGTGCGATTATACCGGCGCTAATGCACTGGATCCCGGGACGGGACGCTTGGGAAGTGGAACTGCGGCGGGTGACCCCCTGGGAAGCCTCACGTTGCACCCCTCCTTCCTTTTCCTTTCTTTGCGCTGGGATTCCCGGGTCGGCGGCAGTTCTGATGCGGGGGGAGGGCGGCCCCTCGGGGTTTCCTGCGCGCAAGTGCGACGGATCCCTGCAGTTGAACGCGCGGCACTGGGTCCCGAGAAGTCCTCGTCTCGCACCCTTCTCCCAGATTTCGTGCGCGAATCTCGAAATGGACAAATTTTGAGCAGAATGCCGAACCACAATGTCGACGGGGCCCAAAACTTGCTAAGGGGGAGAGAGACGAAAGAATGGGCGAGTCTTCGCAAACAAGGCAGCATTCTTGGGAAGCCTCGGAAGCACTGAAACAGACGAATCTTGACCCGAGTGACGGATTTAACCCCGAAGTTAAGCGTGCTTGGGCGAGGGTAGGAGTAGGATGGGTAACCTCCTAGGAAATCATCGCGCTGCATCCATTTCTTTTCCTTCTTCCGCGCTCGGATTCCTCCTGGGTCAGCGGCAGTTTTGCTGCGGTGGGAGGGCAGCCCCTCAAGCTCTCTTGCGCTCGAGTGCAACGGATCCCATCAGTTAAATGTGCAGCACCGGGATCCGCGACGTCCTCCTCTTTCGCCCTTCTCCTAAGTTCCGGGGACGGATGTCGGAACGGAGGGATTTAGAGCAGAATGCCGAAAGACAGTGCGGATGGGGCCCGAAACCTGCCGAAGCGGAAGAGAGACGAAAGAACGGGCGAGTTTCCGCCAACAATGTCGAACGGCAAATTTGGGGAAGCCTCGGAAGCACTGAAACGGCCAAATTTTGATCCGAGCGACGGGGTGCTGGTCCACGCGCATGAAAAGTTACGTTATCGAGGGGCTGCATGCCTGTCCTTCTCTACCCCTTCTTCCGCCCGCCAGGATATTCGACCCTTCCCGGGACGGCGGAACCGCGGGAGGAGCTTTCCGGGCCGTCTCGGGCTGCGCAAAGGAAATCTGCTGCGGGCGGAAGGCGGCGGGAAGAGCTCCTGGGGAATTCCGGCACAGCGGATGGGGGGTGCGATCAGACCAGCACTAACGCACCGGATCCCGTCAGAACTCCGAAGTTAAAGGTGCTTGGGCGAGAGTAGTACTAGGATGGGTGACCCCCTGGGAAGTCCTCGTGTTGCACTCCCCCTTCGTTTTCCTTTCTCTGTGCTCGCATTCCCGGGTCGTCTTGCGCCCTTCTCCCAAATTTCGGGCACGGATCTCAAAACGGACGAATTTTGACCAGAGTGTCGAACGACAGTGTCGACGGAGCCCCAAAGCCGCTGAAGCGGGAGAGAGACGAAATAACGGGCGAGCTTCCGCGCAAATTTGGGGAAGCCTCGGAAGCACTGGAACAGCCGAGTTTTGATCCGAGCGACGGGGTGCTGGCCCGCGCGCATGAGACGTTGCGACGGTTTACGTTCTCAAGGGGTTGCGTGCCCGTCCTTCTCTGCTCCTTCTTTCCCCCGTGAGGATATTCGACCCTTCCCGGGACAGCGTAACCGCGGGAGGAGCTTCCAGGCGGTCTCGGGCTCCGCAAAGGAAATCTGCTGCGAGCGGATGGCGGCGGGAAGAGCTCCTGCCGAATTCCGGCGTAGCAGATGGCGGGTGCGATCATACCAGCACTAATGCACCGGATCCCATCAGAACTCCGAAGTTAAACGTGCTTGGGCGAGAGTAGTACTAGGATGGGTGACCTCCTGGGAAGTCCTCGTGTTGCACTCCTTTTTCCTTTTCCTTTCTCGAAGCGGACGAGATTTGACCAGGGTTCCTTTTCCTTTCTCAAAGCGGACGAGGCGGAACGACAATGTCGACGGACCCCAAAAGCCGCTGAAGGGGGAGAGAGACGAAATAACGGGCGAGATTTCGCCAACAATGCCGAGCAGCAATCTTGGGGAAGCCTCATAACCGCCGGAACAGCCGAATTTCGACCCGAGCGGCGGGGCCAGTGGAGCACAACGTGATTGGCCGCTCGATGCAGCTCCGAAAGATCTTTCCATCGAGCGGTGACGGGGCTCGTGGGTCCATGCACGCCGAATGTGAGGATGGTTTACGTTTGCGGCGCGCTTTGCGTCCCTCCTTCTCCGCGTCTTCTTCCGCCTGCCTGCGCAGAATTCAACCGTTCCTGGGATGCAGGAACCGCGGGAGGAGCTTCCGGGCCGCCCTGGGCACCGCGAAGGAAACCCGCCGCGGGAGAAGCTCCCGGGGATTGCCGGCGCTACGAGTAGCGGGTGCGATCATACCGGCACTAAGTTCGAAGTTTAACGTGCTCGGGCGAGAGTAGTGGTAGGACGGGCGACCTCCCGGGAAGTCCTCGTGTTGCACCCTTCCTTACCTTTCCTTTCTCTGTGCTCGGGTTCCCAGGTCGGCCGCAGTTTGCTGCGGGGGGGCAGGGCAGTCCCTCGGGGTTTCCCGTGCGCAAGTGCAACGGATCCCATCAACTAAACGCGTAGTACTGGGTTCCGGGAAGTCCTCGTCTTGCACTCTTCTCCCAAATTCCGGGCACGGATCTCGGAACGGACGAATTTTGACTAGAATGTTGAATGACAACGTCGACGGGGCGCGAAAGCCGCCGAGGCGGGGGGGGGGGACGGGAAAGAACGGGAGAGTTTTCGCAAACAACGCCGAACGGCAATCTCGGAGAACCCCCGGAAGCACTGAAACAACCGAATTTGGACCCGAGCGATGGATGGGGCCGACGGAGCGCAGCTCGATTGGCAGCCCGACGGAGCTCGGAACGAACTTTCCATCGAGCGATGACGGGACTAGCGGGTCGACGCGCTTCGAAAGTTGCGTCGGTTTACGTTCTCGGGGGGGCTGCACGCCTTTCCTTCCCGGCTCCTTCTTCCGCCCGCGGGGGACATTTGAAAATTCCTGGGATGGTTGGACCGCGGGAGGAGCTTCCGGGCCGTTTTGGGCTCCGCGAAGGAAATCTGCTGCGGTGGGATGGTGCCAGGAGAAGCTCCTAGGGATTGCCGGCACGGCGGATGGCGGGGTGCGATCGTACCGGCGCCAATGCGTCGGATCCCGTCGGAAATCCGAAGTTAAAGGCGGTTGGGCGAGAGTAGTACTGGGATGGGTGACCTGCTGGGAAGTCCTCGTGTTGCACACCTCCTTCGTCTTCCTTTCTCTGTGCTCGGATTCCCGGGTCGGTGGCAGTTTGCTGCGGGGGGAGGGTAGACCCTCGGGGTTTCCTGCGCGCAAGTGCAACGGAACCCGGCAGTTAAACGCGCAGCACCGGGAGGAGCTGCCTGGCCGCCTCGGGCTTCGCACTGGAAATCTGCTGCGGGCGGATGGCGCCGGGAGAAGCCCCTGGGGATTGCCGGCGCAAAGAGCAGTTATACCAGCGCCAATGCACCGGATCCCGTCGAAATCTCGAAATTAAACGTGCTTGGGCAAGTGTAGTACCGGGATGGGTGACGTCCTAGGAAGTCCCCGTGTTGCACTCACCCTCATTCTTCCTTTCTCTGCGCTCGCATTCTTCCCGGGTCAGCGGTAGTTCGCTGCGGTGGGAGGGCACCCCCTCAGGGTTTCCTGCGCGCAACTGCAACGGATCCCATCAGTTGAACGCACGGTACTGGGATCCGGAAAGTCCTCGTCTCGCGCCCTTCTCCTAGATTCCGGGCACGGATCTCGGAAATTTTGACCGGAATGCCGGACGACGATGTCGACGGAGCCCAATAGCTGCCGAAGCGGGAGAGGGATGAG
This sequence comes from Rhizophora mangle, assembly GCA_037832345.1. Taxonomy (NCBI): domain Eukaryota; kingdom Viridiplantae; phylum Streptophyta; class Magnoliopsida; order Malpighiales; family Rhizophoraceae; genus Rhizophora; species Rhizophora mangle. The sequence continues at coordinate 11,534 of JBAPLJ010002343.1, read as the reverse complement.
AGAACGGGCGAGTTTTGGCAAACAGCGCTGAACGGCAACCATTGGGAAGCCTCGGAAGCGGTGAAACAGCCAAATTTTTGGCCAAAGCGACTGGGGCAATGGGGGGGCAGCTCGATTGGCAGCGCGACGGAGCTCGGAACGAGCGTTACATCGAGCGGGGAGGGGACTTGTGGGTCCGTGCGCATCAAGAGTTGTGACGGCTTGCGTTCCCAGGGGGCTGCGCGCCCCTCCTTCCGCGCGCGGGAGAATTCGACCGTTCCCGGGACGAAGGCGCCGCAGGAGGATCTTCGGGGACGTCTCGGGCTCCGCGAAGGAAATCTGCTGGGGGCGGATGGCTCGGGGAGAAGCTCCTGGGGATTTCCGGCGCTGCGGGTGGCGGGTGCGATTATACCGGCGCTAATGCACTGGATCCCGGGACGGGACGCTTGGGAAGTGGAACTGCGGCGGGTGACCCCCTGGGAAGCCTCACGTTGCACCCCTCCTTCCTTTTCCTTTCTTTGCGCTGGGATTCCCGGGTCGGCGGCAGTTCTGATGCGGGGGGAGGGCGGCCCCTCGGGGTTTCCTGCGCGCAAGTGCGACGGATCCCTGCAGTTGAACGCGCGGCACTGGGTCCCGAGAAGTCCTCGTCTCGCACCCTTCTCCCAGATTTCGTGCGCGAATCTCGAAATGGACAAATTTTTTTGAGCAGAATGCCGAACCACAATGTCGACGGGGCCCAAAAACTTGCTAAGGGGGAGAGAGACGAAAGAAATGGGCGAGTCTTCGCAAAAACAGGCAGCATTCATTCTTGGGAAGCCTCGGAAGCACTGAAACAGACGAATCTTGACCCGAGTGACGGATTTAACCCCGAAGTTAAGCGTGCTTGGGCGAGGGTAGGTAGGAGTAGGATGGGTAACCTCCTAGGAAATCATCGCGCTGCATCCATTTCTTTTCCTTCTTCCGCGCTCGGATTCCTGGGTCAGCGGCAGTTTGCTGCGGTGGGAGGGCAGCCCCTCAAGCTCTCTTGCGCTCGAGTGCAACGGATCCCATCAGTTAAATGTGCAGCACCGGGATCCGCGACGTCCTCCTCTTTCGCCCTTCTCCTAAGTTCCGGGGACGGATGTCGGAACGGAGGGATTTAGAGCAGAATGCCGAAAGACAGTGCGGATGGGGCCCGAAACCTGCCGAAGCGGAAGAGAGACGAAAGAACGGGCGAGTTTCCGCCAACAATGTCGAACGGCAAATTTGGGGAAGCCTCGGAAGCACTGAAACGGCCAAATTTTGATCCGAGCGACGGGGTGCTGGTCCACGCATGAAAAGTTACGTTATCGAGGGGCTGCATGCCTGTCCTTCTCTACCCCTTCTTCCGCCCGCCAGGATATTCGACCCTTCCCGGGACGGCGGAACCGCGGGAGGAGCTTTCCGGGCCGTCTCGGGCTGCGCAAAGGAAATCTGCTGCGGGCGGAAGGCGGCGGGAAGAGCTCCTGGGGAATTCCGGCACAGCGGATGGGGGGTGCGATCAGACCAGCACTAACGCACCGGATCCCGTCAGAACTCCGAAGTTAAAGGTGCTTGGGCGAGAGTAGTACTAGGATGGGTGACCCCCTGGGAAGTCCTCGTGTTGCACTCCCCCTTCGTTTTCCTTTCTCTGTGCTCGCATTCCCGGGTCGTCTTGCGCCCTTCTCCCAAATTTTCGGGCACGGATCTCAAAACGGACGAATTTTGACCAGAGTGTCGAACGACAGTGTCGACGGAGCCCCAAAGCCGCTGAAGCGGGAGAGAGACGAAAATAACGGGCGAGCTTCCGCGCAAATTTGGGGAAGCCTCGGAAGCACTGGAACAGCCGAGTTTTGATCCGAGCGACGGGGTGCTGGCCCGCGCGCGCATGAGACGTTGCGACGGTTTACGTTCTCAAGGGGTTGCGTGCCCGTCCTTCTCTGCTCCTTCTTTCCCCCCCGTGAGGATATTCGACCCTTCCCGGGACAGCGTAACCGCGGGAGGAGCTTCCAGGCGGTCTCGGGCTCCGCAAAGGAAATCTGCTGCGAGCGGATGGCGGCGGGAAGAGCTCCTGCCGAATTCCGGCGTAGCAGATGGCGGGTGCGATCATACCAGCACTAATGCACCGGATCCCATCAGAACTCCGAAGTTAAACGTGCTTGGGCGAGAGTAGTACTAGGATGGGTGACCTCCTGGGAAGTCCTCGTGTTGCACTCCTTTTTCCTTTTCCTTTCTCGAAGCGGACGAGATTTGACCAGGGTTCCTTTTCCTTTCTCAAAGCGGACGAGGCGGAACGACAATGTGTCGACGGACCCCAAAAGCCGCTGAAGGAAGGGGGAGAGAGACGAAATAACGGGCGAGATTTCGCCAACAATGCCGAGCAGCAATCTTGGGGAAGCCTCATAACCGCCGGAACAGCCGAATTTCGACCCGAGCGGCGGGGGGCCAGTGGAGCACAACGTGATTGGCCGCTCGATGCAGCTCCGAAAGATCTTTCCATCGAGCGGTGACGGGGCTCGTGGGTCCATGCACGCCGAATGTGAGGATGGTTTACGTTTGCGGCGCGCTTTGCGTCCCTCCTTCTCCGCGTCTTCTTCCGCCTGCGGCAGAATTCAACCGTTCCTGGGATGCAGGAACCGCGGGAGGAGCTTCCGGGCCGCCCTGGGCACCGCGAAGGAAACCCGCCGCGGGAGAAGCTCCCGGGGATTGCCGGCGCTACGAGTAGCGGGTGCGATCATACCGGCACTAAGTTCGAAGTTTAACGTGCTCGGGCGAGAGTAGTGGTAGGACGGGCGACCTCCCGGGAAGTCCTCGTGTGTTGCACCCTTCCTTACCTTTCCTTTCTCTGTGCTCGGGTTCCCAGGTCGGCCGCAGTTTGCTGCGGGGGCAGGGCAGTCCCTCGGGGTTTCCCGTGCGCAAGTGCAACGGATCCCATCAACTAAACGCGTAGTACTGGGTTCCGGGAAGTCCTCGTCTTGCACTCTTCTCCCAAATTCCGGGCACGGATCTCGGAACGGACGAATTTTGACTAGAATGTTGAATGACAACGTCGACGGGGCGCGAAAGCCGCCGAGGCGGGGGGGGACGGGAAAGAACGGGAGAGTTTTCGCAAACAACGCCGAACGGCAATCTCGGAGAACCCCCGGAAGCACTGAAACAACCGAATTTGGACCCGAGCGATGGATGGGGCCGACGGAGCGCAGCTCGATTGGCAGCCCGACGGAGCTCGGAACGAACTTTCCATCGAGCGATGACGGGACTAGCGGGTCGACGCGCTTCGAAAGTTGCGTCGGTTTACGTTCTCGGGGGGCTGCACGCCTTTCCTTCCCGGCTCCTTCTTCCGCCCGCGGGGGGACATTTGAAAATTCCTGGGATGGTTGGACCGCGGGAGGAGCTTCCGGGCCGTTTTGGGCTCCGCGAAGGAAATCTGCTGCGGTGGGATGGTGCCAGGAGAAGCTCCTAGGGATTGCCGGCACGGCGGATGGCGGGTGCGATCGTACCGGCGCCAATGCGTCGGATCCCGTCGGAAATCCGAAGTTAAAGGCGGTTGGGCGAGAGTAGTACTGGGATGGGTGACCTGCTGGGAAGTCCTCGTGTTGCACACCTCCTTCGTCTTCCTTTCTCTGTGCTCGGATTCCCGGGTCGGTGGCAGTTTGCTGCGGGGGGAGGGTAGACCCTCGGGGTTTCCTGCGCGCAAGTGCAACGGAACCCGGCAGTTAAACGCGCAGCACCGGGAGGAGCTGCCTGGCCGCCTCGGGCTTCGCACTGGAAATCTGCTGCGGGCGGATGGCGCCGGGAGAAGCCCCTGGGGATTGCCGGCGCAAAGAGCAGTTATACCAGCGCCAATGCACCGGATCCCGTCGAAATCTCGAAATTAAACGTGCTTGGGCAAGTGTAGTACCGGGGATGGGTGACGTCCTAGGAAGTCCCCGTGTTGCACTCACCCTCATTCTTCCTTTCTCTGCGCTCGCATTCTTCCCGGGTCAGCGGTAGTTCGCTGCGGTGGGAGGGCACCCCCTCAGGGTTTCCTGCGCGCAACTGCAACGGATCCCATCAGTTGAACGCACGGTACTGGGATCCGGAAAGTCCTCGTCTCGCGCCCTTCTCCTAGATTCCGGGCACGGATCTCGGAAATTTTGACCGGAATGCCGGACGACGATGTCGACGGAGCCCAATAGCTGCCGAAGCGGGAGAGGGATGAGAGAGAACGGGCGAGTTTTGGCAAACAGCGCTGAACGGCAACCATTGGGAAGCCTCGGAAGCGGTGAAAAAGCCAAATTTTGGCCAAAGCGACTGGGGCAATGGGGGGGCAGCTCGATTGGCAGCGCGCGCGACGGAGCTCGGAACGAGCGTTACATCGAGCGGGGAGGGGACTTGTGGGTCCGTGCGCATCAAGAGTTGTGACGGCTTGCGTTCCCAGGGGGCTGCGCGCCCCTCCTTCCGCGCGCGGGAGAATTCGACCGTTCCCGGGACGAAGGCGCCGCAGGAGGATCTTCGGGGACGTCTCGGGCTCCGCGAAGGAAATCTGCTGGGGGCGGATGGCTCGGGGAGAAGCTCCTGGGGATTTCCGGCGCTGCGGGTGGCGGGTGCGATTATACCGGCGCTAATGCACTGGATCCCGGGACGGGACGCTTGGGAAGTGGAACTGCGGCGGGTGACCCCCTGGGAAGCCTCACGTTGCACCCCTCCTTCCTTTTCCTTTCTTTGCGCTGGGATTCCCGGGTCGGCGGCAGTTCTGATGCGGGGGGAGGGCGGCCCCTCGGGGTTTTTCTGCGCGCAAGTGCGACGGATCCCTGCAGTTGAACGCGCGGCACTGGGTCCCGAGAAGTCCTCGTCTCGCACCCTTCTCCCAGATTTCGTGCGCGAATCTCGAAATGGACAAATTTTGAGCAGAATGCCGAACCACAATGTCGACGGGGCCCAAAACTTGCTAAGGGGGAGAGAGACGAAAGAATGGGCGAGTCTTCGCAAACAAGGCAGCATTCTTGGGAAGCCTCGGAAGCACTGAAACAGACGAATCTTGACCCGAGTGACGGATTTAACCCCGAAGTTAAGCGTGCTTGGGCGAGGGTAGGAGTAGGAGGGTAACCTCCTAGGAAATCATCGCGCTGCATCCATTTCTTTTCCTTCTTCCGCGCTCGGATTCCTGGGTCAGCGGCAGTTTGCTGCGGTGGGAGGGCAGCCCCTCAAGCTCTCTTGCGCTCGAGTGCAACGGATCCCATCAGTTAAATGTGCAGCACCGGGATCCGCGACGTCCTCCTCTTTCGCCCTTCTCCTAAGTTCCGGGGACGGATGTCGGAACGGAGGGATTTAGAGCAGAATGCCGAAAGACAGTGCGGATGGGGCCCGAAACCTGCCGAAGCGGAAGAGAGACGAAAGAACGGGCGAGTTTCCGCCGCCAACAATGTCGAACGGCAAATTTGGGGAAGCCTCGGAAGCACTGAAACGGCCAAATTTTGATCCGAGCGACGGGGTGCTGCTGGTCCACGCGCATGAAAAGTTACGTTATCGAGGGGCTGCATGCCTGTCCTTCTCTACCCCTTCTTCCGCCCGCCAGGATATTCGACCCTTCCCGGGACGGCGGAACCGCGGGAGGAGCTTTCCGGGCCGTCTCGGGCTGCGCAAAGGAAATCTGCTGCGGGCGGAAGGCGGCGGGAAGAGCTCCTGGGGAATTCCGGCACAGCGGATGGGGGGGGCGCGATCAGACCAGCACTAACGCACCGGATCCCGTCAGAACTCCGAAGTTAAAGGTGCTTGGGCGAGAGTAGTACTAGGATGGGTGACCCTGGGAAGTCCTCGTGTTGCACTCCCCCTTCGTTTTCCTTTCTCTGTGCTCGCATTCCCGGGGTCGTCTTGCGCCCTTCGCCCAAATTTCGGGCACGGATCTCAAAAAACGGACGAATTTTGACCAGAGTGTCGAACGACAGTGTCGACGGAGCCCCAAAGCCGCTGAAGCGGGAGAGAGACGAAATAACGGGGCGAGCTTCCGCGCAAATTTGGGGAAGCCTCGGAAGCACTGGAACAGCCGAGTTTTGATCCGAGCGACGGGGTGCTGGCCCGCGCGCGCGCATGAGACGTTGCGACGGTTTACGTTCTCAAGGGGTTGCGTGCCCGTCCTTCTCTGCTCCTTCTTTCCCCCGTGAGGATATTCGACCCTTCCCGGGACAGCGTAACCGCGGGAGGAGCTTCCAGGCGGTCTCGGGCTCCGCAAAGGAAATCTGCTGCGAGCGGATGGCGGCGGGAAGAGCTCCTGCCGAATTCCGGCGTAGCAGATGGCGGGTGCGATCATACCAGCACTAATGCACCGGATCCCATCAGAACTCCGAAGTTAAACGTGCTTGGGCGAGAGTAGTACTAGGATGGGTGACCTCCTGGGAAGTCCTCGTGTTGCACTCCTTTTTCCTTTTCCTTTCTCGAAGCGGACGAGATTTGACCAGGGTTCCTTTTCCTTTCTCAAAGCGGACGAGGCGGAACGACAATGTCGACGGACCCCAAAAGCCGCTGAAGGGGGAGAGAGACGAAATAACGGGCGAGATTTCGCCAACAATGCCGAGCAGCAATCTTGGGGAAGCCTCATAACCGCCGGAACAGCCGAATTTCGACCCGAGCGGCGGGGCCAGTGGAGCACAACGTGATTGGCCGCTCGATGCAGCTCCGAAAGATCTTTCCATCGAGCGGTGACGGGGCTCGTGGGTCCATGCACGCCGAATGTGAGGATGGTTTACGTTTGCGGCGCGCTTTGCGTCCCTCCTTCTCCGCGTCTTCTTCCGCCTGCGGCAGAATTCAACCGTTCCTGGGATGCAGGAACCGCGGGAGGAGCTTCCGGGCCGCCCTGGGCACCGCGAAGGAAACCCGCCGCGGGAGAAGCTCCCGGGGATTGCCGGCGCTACGAGTAGCGGGTGCGATCATACCGGCACTAAGTTCGAAGTTTAACGTGCTCGGGCGAGAGTAGTGGTAGGACGGGCGACCTCCCGGGAAGTCCTCGTGTTGCACCCTTCCTTACCTTTCCTTTCTCTGTGCTCGGGTTCCCAGGTCGGCCGCAGTTTGCTGCGGGGGCAGGGCAGTCCCTCGGGGTTTCCCGTGCGCAAGTGCAACGGATCCCATCAACTAAACGCGTAGTACTGGGTTCCGGGAAGTCCTCGTCTTGCACTCTTCTCCCAAATTCCGGGCACGGATCTCGGAACGGACGAATTTTGACTAGAATGTTGAATGACAACGTCGACGGGGCGCGAAAGCCGCCGAGGCGGGGGGGGGGGACGGGAAAGAACGGGAGAGTTTTCGCAAACAACGCCGAACGGCAATCTCGGAGAACCCCCGGAAGCACTGAAACAACCGAATTTGGACCCGAGCGATGGATGGGGCCGACGGAGCGCAGCTCGATTGGCAGCCCGACGGAGCTCGGAACGAACTTTCCATCGAGCGATGACGGGACTAGCGGGTCGACGCGCTTCGAAAGTTGCGTCGGTTTACGTTCTCGGGGGGCTGCACGCCTTTCCTTCCCGGCTCCTTCTTCCGCCCGCGGGGACATTTGAAAATTCCTGGGATGGTTGGACCGCGGGAGGAGCTTCCGGGCCGTTTTGGGCTCCGCGAAGGAAATCTGCTGCGGTGGGATGGTGCCAGGAGAAGCTCCTAGGGATTGCCGGCACGGCGGATGGCGGGTGCGATCGTACCGGCGCCAATGCGTCGGATCCCGTCGGAAATCCGAAGTTAAAGGCGGTTGGGCGAGAGTAGTACTGGGATGGGTGACCTGCTGGGAAGTCCTCGTGTTGCACACCTCCTTCGTCTTCCTTTCTCTGTGCTCGGATTCCCGGGTCGGTGGCAGTTTGCTGCGGGGGGAGGGTAGACCCTCGGGGTTTCCTGCGCGCAAGTGCAACGGAACCCGGCAGTTAAACGCGCAGTACCGGGAGGAGCTGCCTGGCCGCCTCGGGCTTCGCACTGGAAATCTGCTGCGGGCGGATGGCGCCGGGAGAAGCCCCTGGGGATTGCCGGCGCAACGTTATCGAGGGGCTGCATGCCTGTCCTTCTCTACCCCTTCTTCCGCCCGCCAGGATATTCGACCCTTCCCGGGACGGCGGAACCGCGGGAGGAGCTTTCCGGGCCGTCTCGGGCTGCGCAAAGGAAATCTGCTGCGGGCGGAAGGCGGCGGGAAGAGCTCCTGGGGAATTCCGGCACAGGTGCGATCAGACCAGCACTAACGCACCGGATCCCGTCAGAACTCCGAAGTTAAAGGTGCTTGGGCGAGAGTAGTACTAGGATGGGTGACCCCCTGGGAAGTCCTCGTGTTGCACTCCCCCTTCGTTTTCCTTTCTCTGTGCTCGCATTCCCGGGTCGTCTTGCGCCCTTCTCCCAAATTTCGGGCACGGATCTCAAAACGGACGAATTTTGACCAGAGTGTCGAACGACAGTGTCGACGGAGCCCCAAAGCCGCTGAAGCGGGAGAGAGACGAAATAAACGGGCGAGCTTCCGCGCAAATTTGGGGAAGCCTCGGAAGCACACTGGAACAGCCGAGTTTTGATCCGAGCGACGGGGTGCTGGCCCGCGCGCATGAGACGTTGCGACGGTTTACGTTCTCAAGGGGTTGCGTGCCCGTCCTTCTCTGCTCCTTCTTTCCCCCGTGAGGATATTCGACCCTTCCCGGGACAGCGTAACCGCGGGAGGAGCTTCCAGGCGGTCTCGGGCTCCGCAAAGGAAATCTGCTGCGAGCGGATGGCGGCGGGAAGAGCTCCTGCCGAATTCCGGCGTAGCAGATGGCGGGTGCGATCATACCAGCACTAATGCACCGGATCCCATCAGAACTCCGAAGTTAAACGTGCTTGGGCGAGAGTAGTACTAGGATGGGTGACCTCCTGGGAAGTCCTCGTGTTGCACTCCTTTTTCCTTTTCCTTTCTCGAAGCGGACGAGATTTGACCAGGGTTCCTTTTCCTTTCTCAAAGCGGACGAGGCGGAACGACAATGTCGACGGACCCCAAAAGCCGCTGAAGGGGGAGAGAGACGAAATAACGGGCGAGATTTCGCCAACAATGCCGAGCAGCAATCTTGGGGAAGCCTCATAACCGCCGGAACAGCCGAATTTCGACCCGAGCGGCGGGGGGGGCCAGTGGAGCACAACGTGATTGGCCGCTCGATGCAGCTCCGAAAGATCTTTCCATCGAGCGGTGACGGGGCTCGTGGGGTCCATGCACGCCGAATGTGAGGATGGTTTACGTTTGCGGCGCGCTTTGCGTCCCTCCTTCTCCGCGTCTTCTTCCGCCTGCGGCAGAATTCAACCGTTCCTGGGATGCAGGAACCGCGGGAGGAGCTTCCGGGCCGCCCTGGGCACCGCGAAGGAAACCCGCCGCGGGAGAAGCTCCCGGGGATTGCCGGCGCTACGAGTAGCGGGTGCGATCATACCGGCACTAAGTTCGAAGTTTAACGTGCTCGGGCGAGAGTAGTGGTAGGACGGGCGACCTCCCGGGAAGTCCTCGTGTTGCACCCTTCCTTACCTTTCCTTTCTCTGTGCTCGGGTTCCCAGGTCGGCCGCAGTTTGCTGCGGGGGCAGGGCAGTCCCTCGGGGTTTCCCGTGCGCAAGTGCAACGGATCCCATCAACTAAACGCGTAGTACTGGGTTCCGGGAAGTCCTCGTCTTGCACTCTTCTCCCAAATTCCGGGCACGGATCTCGGAACGGACGAATTTTGACTAGAATGTTGAATGACAACGTCGACGGGGCGCGAAAGCCGCCGAGGCGGGGGGGGACGGGAAAGAACGGGAGAGTTTTCGCAAACAACGCCGAACGGCAATCTCGGAGAACCCCCGGAAGCACTGAAACAACCGAATTTGGACCCGAGCGATGGATGGGGCCGACGGAGCGCAGCTCGATTGGCAGCCCGACGGAGCTCGGAACGAACTTTCCATCGAGCGATGACGGGACTAGCGGGTCGACGCGCTTCGAAAGTTGCGTCGGTTTACGTTCTCGGGGGGCTGCACGCCTTTCCTTCCCGGCTCCTTCTTCCGCCCGCGGGGACATTTGAAAATTCCTGGGATGGTTGGACAGCGGGAGGAGCTTCCGGGCCGTTTTGGGCTCCGCGAAGGAAATCTGCTGCGGTGGGATGGTGCCAGGAGAAGCTCCTAGGGATTGCCGGCACGGCGGATGGCGGGTGCGATCGTACCGGCGCCAATGCGTCGGATCCCGTCGGAAATCCGAAGTTAAAGGCGGTTGGGCGAGAGTAGTACTGGGATGGGTGACCTGCTGGGAAGTCCTCGTGTTGCACACCTCCTTCGTCTTCCTTTCTCTGTGCTCGGATTCCCGGGTCGGTGGCAGTTTGCTGCGGGGGGAGGGTAGACCCTCGGGGTTTCCTGCGCGCAAGTGCAACGGAACCCGGCAGTTAAACGCGCAGCACCGGGAGGAGCTGCCTGGCCGCCTCGGGCTTCGCACTGGAAATCTGCTGCGGGCGGATGGCGCCGGGAGAAGCCCCTGGGGATTGCCGGCGCAAAGAGCAGTTATACCAGCGCCAATGCACCGGATCCCGTCGAAATCTCGAAATTAAACGTGCTTGGGCAAGTGTAGTACCGGGATGGGTGACGTCCTAGGAAGTCCCCGTGTTGCACTCACCCTCATTCTTCCTTTCTCTGCGCTCGCATTCTTCCCGGGTCAGCGGTAGTTCGCTGCGGTGGGAGGGCACCCCCTCAGGGTTTCCTGCGCGCAACTGCAACGGATCCCATCAGTTGAACGCACGGTACTGGGATCCGGAAAGTCCTCGTCTCGCGCCCTTCTCCTAGATTCCGGGCACGGATCTCGGAAATTTTGACCGGAATGCCGGACGACGATGTCGACGACGGAGCCCAATAGCTGCCGAAGCGGGAGAGGGATGAGAGAACGGGCGAGTTTTGGCAAACAGCGCTGAACGGCAACCATTGGGAAGCCTCGGAAGCGGTGAAACAGCCAAATTTTGGCCAAAGCGACTGGGGCAATGGGGGGGCAGCTCGATTGGCAGCGCGACGGAGCTCGGAACGAGCGTTACATCGAGCGGGGAGGGGACTTGTGGGTCCGTGCGCATCAAGAGTTGTGACGGCTTGCGTTCCCAGGGGGCTGCGCGCCCCTCCTTCCGCGCGCGGGAGAATTCGACCGTTCCCCGGGACGAAGGCGCCGCAGGAGGATCTTCGGGGACGTCTCGGGCTCCGCGAAGGAAATCTGCTGGGGGCGGATGGCTCGGGGAGAAGCTCCTGGGGATTTCCGGCGCTGCGGGTGGCGGGTGCGATTATACCGGCGCTAATGCACTGGATCCCGGGACGGGACGCTTGGGAAGTGGAACTGCGGCGGGTGACCCCCTGGGAAGCCTCACGTTGCACCCCTCCTTCCTTTTCCTTTCTTTGCGCTGGGATTCCCGGGTCGGCGGCAGTTCTGATGCGGGGGGAGGGCGGCCCCCCTCGGGGTTTCCTGCGCGCAAGTGCGACGGATCCCTGCAGTTGAACGCGCGGCACTGGGTCCCGAGAAGTCCTCGTCTCGCACCCTTCTCCCAGATTTCGTGCGCGAATCTCGAAATGGACAAATTTTGAGCAGAATGCCGAACCACAATGTC
>JBAPLJ010002342.1:0-28217 GCA_037832345.1 Rhizophora mangle | reverse complement strand
TTTACACAAAATGTTTAAAAGAAATGGTAATCTTGGCCAGCCACACCATTTTTTTTTATGGAATTCAATGGATTTAGGGCAGCAAACATGTACAAATAAGTTTATTGTAATGAATATAATGTTTTGTGTGGAATTCACCATCCTTTTGTGTAACTTTGTCCTTCCAGTGAAATGTGAGCCTTGTCATGAGAAATTGAAGAGATTGTCTAATTGTTCAAGTATTAGGCCTTTCAATACCTATAAGGAAAATTAATACAAATCAATAACTCATCTTACTTGATGGAATTCAATGAGTACATAGTATCGAAGTTGTGCAAATGTGCTTGCTCCAATGAATATAATGTTTTGAATGGACACAAACTTACTTATATGAATTGAATGTTTCAATTCCTAAATAATGAGACTAGCTTTTCATTTCTAGTTAAAAAAGCTCCTTCTTTCATCGCAAGCACTCATTTACACAAAATTTGTATAAGAAATGGTAATCTAGACTGATCACACCATTTTTTAATAAAATTTAATGGATTTAGTGTACCAAGGATGTACAATTGAGCTTGTTGCAATGAATATAATGTTTTCTATTGAAACAAAAGTCAATTACGAGATCTATTCATTGAAAGCACTCATTTACACAAAATATGTATAAGAAATTATAATCTAGACCAATCACACCATTTTTTAATAGAATTCAATGCATTTAGTGTACCAAGGATGTATAAATTTGCCTATTACAATGAATATAATGTATGTTGTTGACACTAAAGTTAATTAAGAGAACTTTTTGTGTGAATGAGTCCTTGCAACGATGAAAGAGTCCTTGTTAGTTAGAAATGAAGAGATAGTTTCATTGAGGAAATGAAACACTAAAGATTTATTTGAAAAGGTAATCTAGACCAATGAAACCATTTTCTGTTGAAATTCAATGAATTTAAAGGAACCAAGAGGTGCCAACAAGCTTGTTACAATGAATATAATGTTTTGTGATGACACTAATGCTAATTTCACTATCATTTTGTGTAAATTTGTCCTTCCAATGAAAAATGAAGTCTTATCATGAAAAATTGAAGACATAGTCTTATTGTTTAGGAATTAAACAATACAATACCTATAAGGACAAGTGATAAAGATCAATGACTCATTTCGCTTGATGGAGTTCAATAAGTACAAAGTACCAAAGGTGTGCAAACATGCTTGTTCCATTGAATATAATATTTTGGGTAGACACAATTGTGCTTATATGTATTGAGTGTTTCAATTCCTAAATAATGAGACTGTCTCTTTATTTCTAACTAACAAAGCTTTGTAATTCATTGCAAGCACTCATTTACAAATAATATGTATAAGAAATGGTAATTTAGACCAATCACACCTTTGTTTTTTTTTTATGAAATTCAATAGATTTAGAGTACCAAAGAGGAAGAAATGAGCATGTTACAATGAATATAATGTTTTATGTATGCACAAAAGTTAATTTAACTATCTTTTTGCATAAATTTGTTCTTCTAATGAAAAGTGGAGTCTTGTCATGAAAAATTGAAGAGATTGTCTCATTGTTTAGGAATTAAACAATTCAATACAGGAATGATAATAAAGACCAATGACTCATTTTACTTGGTGAAATTCAATGGGTATAAAAGTATCAAAGTTGCACAAACATGCTCCTTCCAATGAATATATTGTTTTGTGTAGACACAAAAGTGCTTATACATATCAACTGTTTCAATTACTGGATAAGGAGCTTGTTTCTTCATTTCAAACTAACATGGCTTCTTCATTTGATGGAAGCACTCATTTATACAAAATATGTATAAGAAATGATGAGCTAGATCAATCACACAAGTTTTTGAGTGAATTTGTCAAAGATGTACAAACGAGCTTGGTTCAATGAATATAATGTTTTGTGTTGACACAAATGTTAATTTCATCATCATTTTGTGTAAGTTTGTCCTTCCATTGATAAGGGAAGTCTTGTTATGAAAAATTAATGGGGCAATCTCATTATTCATGAATTAAACCATTCAATACTTGAAAGGAAACCTAATAAAGATAAGCTCATTTTACTTGATGTAATTTAATGGGTACAGAGTACCAAAGGTGTGCAAATGTGCTTGTTCCAATGATTATAAGGTTTTGTGTAGGCACAAACATGCTTAAATGTATTGAGTATTTCAATTCCTAAATAATGAGATTGTCTTTCCATTATTAACAAACAAAGCTCCTTCTTCCACTCCTTTAAACAAAATATGCATAAGAAATTATCATCTAGACCAATCAAACCATTTTTTGATGGAATTTAATGGATTTAGTGTACCTACGATATACAAATGAGCTTGATGCAATGAATATAATGTTTGTTATAAACAGAAAAATTAATTACAAGATCATTTTGTGTGAATGAGTCCTTGCAATGAAGGAAGGAGCTTTATTAGCTAGAAATGAAGTGATTGTATCATTCAGTAATTGAAACCTAAAATATGGATCCGAAAAGGTAATGTAGACGAATCACACTATCTTTTTTGGTTAAAATTCAATGACTTTAAAGTACCAAAGATTTGCAAACGAGCTTGTTGCAATGAATATAAAATTTTGAGTAGATAAAATTGTTAATTTCATCATCACTATTTTGTAAATTTGTCCTTCCAATGATCGGAGAAGTCTTATCATGAAAAATTGAAGATGTAGTCTCATTGCCTAGGAATTAAACCATTCAATACCTATTAGAGAAGATTCATTTTACATGATGGAATTCAATAGGTACAGAGTAGAAAAGGTGTTCAAACAGGCATGGTTATAAGGTTTTGTGTCTACAAAAACATGTTTATATGCATTGAGTGTTTTAATTCCTAAATAATGAGACTAACTCTTCATTTCTAACTAACAAAGCTCCTTCTTTTGTTGCACATACTCATTTACACAAAATATGTATAAGAAATGGTACTCTAGACCAATCATTTTGTCTGAATGAGCCCTTGCAACAAAAGAAGGAGCCTTGTTAGCTAGATATGAAGAGATTGTTTCATTCAGGAATTGAAACACTAACAACATATTTGAAAAGGTAATCTACACCAATCAAACCTTTTGTTTCTTAGATGAAATTCAATGCATTTAGAGTACCAAAATGTACAAATGAGCTTGTAGTAATGAATATAATGTTTTATGTAAACAGAAATGTTGATTTCATCATCATTTAGTGTAAATTTGTCCTTCAAATGAAATGAGAAATCTTGTTATGAAAAATTGAACAGACAGTCTCATTGTTCAAGAATTAAACCATTTAATACCTATAAGGAAAGGTGTGCAAACGTGTTTTGTTCCAATGGAAGTAATCTTTTGAAAAGACAAAAAACATGCTTATATGTATTGAGTGCTTTAATTCCTAAATAATGAGAACATCTCTTCATTTCTAACTAACAAAGATTCTTCTTTCATTGCAAGCACTCATTTACACAAAATATGAACCAAAAGGGTAATCTAGATAGTCACACCAATTTTTGATGGAATTTGATGGATATAGACTACCAAAGATTCAGAAACAACCTTTTTGCTATGATTATAATGTTTTGTGTAGACACAAATGTTAATTTCATCATTATTTTGTGTACATTTGTCCTTCCAATGATAAGAAAATTCTTGTTATGAAAAATTGGCTTAGGAATTAAACCATTCAATACTTGTAATTGATTAATGACTCATTTTACTTGATGGAATTCAACGAATTTAGTGTATGAAAGATGTACAAACCAGCTTGTTGCAATAAATATAATGTTTATTGTGAACATAAAAGTTGATTTTGAGATCATTTTGTGTGAATAAGTCATTGCAATGAAGGAAGGAGCCCTGTTAGCTAGAAATGTAGAGATGGTCTCGTTCAGGAATTCAAATACTCAATACATATTTTTTAAAA
Organism: Rhizophora mangle; assembly: GCA_037832345.1. Classification (NCBI taxonomy): domain Eukaryota; kingdom Viridiplantae; phylum Streptophyta; class Magnoliopsida; order Malpighiales; family Rhizophoraceae; genus Rhizophora; species Rhizophora mangle. The sequence continues at coordinate 24,313 of JBAPLJ010002342.1, read as the reverse complement.
GATAATGTTGACCAAATACACCTTTTTTTTTTTTCTTATGTAATTCAATGAATTTAGAGTACCAAAGATGTTCAAATGTTAATTTTTCCATCATTTTATGTAAATTTGTCCTTCCAATGAAAAGAGAAGTCTTGTTATGAAAGATCGATGAGGCAATCTCATTGTTCAGGAATTAAACTACTCAGTACCTATAAGGAAAGTTAATAAAGATCAATGTCTCTTTTTACTTGATTGAATTCAATGGGTACAAAGTACCAAAGGTGTGCAAACATGCTAGTTTCAATGATTAAATTAGTTTACGTAGACAGAAACATGCTTGTATGTGTCAAGATTTTCAATTCTTGAATAACGAGACTTTCACTTCATTTTTAACTAACAAAGCTCTTTCTTTCATTAGAAGCACTAATTTACACAAAATGTGTATAAGAAATGGTAATCTACACAAATCACACCAATTTTTGTTGGAATTTAATGGATTTAGTGTGCGAAATATGTGTACAAACAAGCTTGTTGGGATGAATATAATGTTTGTTGCTGACACAAAAGTCAATTACAAGATCATTTTGTGTGAATCAATGCTTGCAATGAAGGAACAAGTCTTGTTTGCTAGAATTGAAGAGATGGTCTCATTTAGGATTTGAAAAGTTTAATACATATTTGAATGGTAATCTAGACCAATCAAACCTTTTTTTTTTATTATTGATGAAATTCAATGGATTTAGAGCATAAAGGATCTACAAGCAAGCTTGTTGCAATGAATATAATGTTTTATGTAGACACTAATGGTAATTTCATTATCATTTTGTGCAAATTTGTCCTTCCAATGATAAGAGAAGTCTTGCGATAAATGTTGAAGTGATAGTCTCATTGTTTAGGTAGTAAATCATTCAATACCTATAATGAATTCTAATAAAGGTCAATGATGCATTTTACTTGATTGAATTCAATGGGTATAGAGCATCAAAGGTGTGTAAACATGCTTGTTCCAATGCAAAAGTTAATTTCACCATTATTTTGTCAAAATTAGTGCTTGTGACCAAGGCAGGAGCCTTGTTAGTTAGAAATGAAGAGATCATCTCACCATTCAGGAATATAATGAGATAGAGGAAAAGGTAAAAGTGTTATTTTGCTCTTCTAAAAATACCTTAAAAGGAAATCTTTTTTATGACATTTAATCAAGGACAACAAAAACTTTGGCATCAAAGGCATAAAAAATATATTGCAAAAATGGGTATTGTTGATATTTTTACTTATATTCAAAATATTTATAATATTCAATGAAAGCCTTTTCCTAATTTTCTGGTTTCAAAAAACTACCTAATCCTTGAAAAAGCTTACCAAGAGTATTTAACCAAAATGGGAAAAGGGGGTTAATGATATTAGCCCTCCTGCTTTAAATCTTTCCTAAAAAATTAAGGAAAGTGAGGTTATAGTTTTTCCTTAAAAATTAAGGCCAAAGCTATGACTAGTGTTGTAATATTAGTGAGATAATTTTACTTATTTGTATCATAATCAGTGGTCTCTCAATTTATTAGAATAGAGGAAAAAGTCAAAGAAATATTTCACAAATGGCACTCTATTCCTAAGGCTCTGGTTAAATTAGAAATAAACAAAAATTGTTCTATTTAAACCGCTCTCCTCTAAAGATATTAACTATAATATGACTAACAGTAGTTCTAAAAAAATAGAACAGTGGAGGAAATAGTTAAATAGTTTAAAGCCTTGGTGTAAAAGATAAAGAAGCTATTGGTCTGGGAAAAAAAAAAAAGTAGTTTAAATTTGACAATAAAGGTGAAAATATCAAAGAAGAGTTAGAACAACTTGAACAAAAGTTCTTATTCGAACAACAGCCTTTTGAGAGTAGTCCTTCTCATATGAAGGAACCTCATTCCATTAATAAAATAACCTTTAATATGGTTCCTACTATGTTATGCTATCCTAGATCAATACATGCTGACCTCTTATTGGAAGAACAATTATAGTACAATTATGTCAATATGATGGTAGTAGTATAGTTGAATGGAATCTCAATGGTGTGATTGAATATCAGATTCTAATTTTGTTGCATTACATGATGATGTTTGTAATTGCTACCAAAATAAAGAGTAATTCTGACCCTCATTTTGCTAAAATCGTAATAAGTGGGTTTACAAAATAGCTTGAAGGCTAATGGGATTTTTATTTATCTAATAGGGTAAAAAATTAAATTTTTTTTTGCTATGAAACCAAAAAAGCAAGAATACTGATCTCTTATTGTGTAAACACTCTAATTTATACAATCACCAATCATTTTATTGGTACTACCATTTTGTGAATAGACAAGACTTATAAATAACTCATTAATTTGAGATTTCTTAATTTTAAGTGGTACAAAGATATATTTTTCTCTAAGGTCTTTACTCAAGAAAATGTCAAAAAGTGATTCTAGAAAGAAAAATTTCTCTTTGGGTTCCCTATCCTTTTTGCTGAGAGAGTTAAAACTAGGCTTAAAGCCAATCATTCTACAATAATTGATTATAATCACTGCACCCATGTTGAACTAGTTGCTGAAGTAGTCACTAAAGGAATTAAACTTTACAATGAAATTAAACTACAGAAGTAGTTGCAAAATGAGAAATCTCAAGGTAAAAGTGCTCTGGGTAGTTTTTGCAAGAAAATGGGTTATCCACGCATAAGATATCCTGACGAACCAAAAAAGAAATGTTATCAACCTTATGTGGAATGAAGAACTTCTTATGAGATGAAAGGAATAGAGCAAAGAAAATGCCTGTAAAGCCAATGCCAAAGAAAACAAATTGTTTGCTATAAATGTGGCAAAATAGGGCACTATTCAAATAAATGCAAAACAAAGAAAAAAAAAAATCAAGAGTTAACTCTTGACGAAGGTCTTAGAAAATCCTTGATGCAAATTGTCTTAGTAAAAAGTGATTCTAATGAATCAAATTTAGAAATTGAAGTTCTTGAAGAGGATAATTCTTTTTTGAGATTTAGAAATTTGTAAAACAAAAATTACTGAACTCTTAAAGAAAGGGCTTATTAGAAAAAGTAATAGCCCTTAAATTTGTCTTGCATTTTATGTAGAAAATGCAGCTAAATTGGAATAAGAAGTTCCAATATTGGTAATTAATTACAAACCTTTAAATAATGTTTTGCGCTGGATTAGGCACCCAATACCTAATAAAAAGGATTTACTAAACCAGCTTTATGAAGCCAAAATCTTTTTAAAACTTGATATGAAACATGGTTATTGGCAAATCCAAATCACATAATGAATTGAACCAAAGAAAGTTTGTTAGGAAGAAATGAAGTGACAGTTTTTCATTCTTCTAGAATTGAACCACTTAATACCTATAAGAAGGGATAATCATGTTCAATTACTTTTTTATTTGATGGAAATCAATGGATTAACAATGTGAATGTCAAAAGGTAGCTATTATAGTGATTAATATAATGTTTAGTGCATACACTAATGATTTCATGATCAATTTATGTGAATGAGACCTTACAACTAAATGAGAAAACTTATTAACAAGCAATGAAGTGGTGATTTCATTCTTCTAGAATTAAATCATTCAATACCTATAAGAAAGGATGATCACAATCAATGACTCCTTTGTTTGATGGAATTTAATGGATTTAGAGTGCCAAAGTCATAAGGTTGTTACTATTATGAGTAATATAAAGTTTGGTGCATACACCAATGTTAATTTTATGATCTATGAATCCTTGTAACTAAGAGTGAAAGAATGTTAACAAGAGGTGAAGCAATAGCTTCTTCTTGAATTAAACCATTCAGTACCTACAAGAAAGGATAATTATGATGAATGACTCCTTTGCTTGAAGGAATTCAATGGATTCAGAGTGTCACAATTGTAAGGTCATTATTGTCATGATAAATATAATGTTTGGCACATACAATAAAGCCAAAAGCCTAGTTTACATTAACAGAAATATAAATTCATGCATGTTGGGATAACATCAAGACTTGCTACCTGATTGGCTTTAAACAACTCAACAATTATCTATGTAAGTGATAAAAACCACACAATCATTTTCATGACTCCTTTTTAAGAGTAGTTCAATCAAGTTTATGTGACAGACCTATTTGGTTCTCATGTTTTCCAAACTCTACATTGTCATACAGAGTTGCAATTGTGATATTGATAACATTTAGAAGGACTCATGTTAGTTAGAAATGAAGAGATGGTCTTGTTATTCAGGAATTGAAACATGCAATACATTTAAAGAACAAGTAATCTAGACCAATCACACTTTTTTCTGATGGAATTCAATGGATTTAGATCACAAAAGATATACAACAAGCTTATTGCAATGAATATAATGTTTCTTTCTAGCACAAAAGTAAATTATGAGATCATTTTGTGTGAATGAGTCCTTACAATGAGAAGAGAAGCTTTGTTATTAAAAAAAAAGAAGTGATGGACTCATTGTTCAAAAATTAAACCATTCAATACCTATGGGGAAAGCTAGTAAATATCAATTACTCACTTATTGGATGGAATTCAATGGGTTCAGAGTATTAAAGGTGTGCAAACATGCTTGTTCCAATGAATACAATGTTTTATGTAGACACAAAAGTTAATTTCACCATCATTTTGAGTAAATGAGTTGTTGCAATGAATGAAAGAGCCTTGTTAGCTAGAAATGAAGAGTTGGTCTCATTATTCAAGTATTAAAACACTCAATATATATAACAAAAGCTAATCAAGACCTCACACCATTTTTTTTTTGATGGAAGTCAATGGATTTAAGTACCAAAGATGCACAAACAAGCTTGTTGGAATGAATATAATGGGTGCTGTTGGCACAAAAGTTAATTATGAGATCCTTTTGTGTGAATGAGTCATTGCAGTGAAACAAGATGCATTGCTAGCTACAAATGAGCAGACAATGTCATTATTCAAGAATTGAGACGCTCAATCTAAATGAATAACAAGAACTAATCAAGACCTCTTACACCCTTTTTGATGAAATTCAATGTATTTAAAGTACAAAAGATGTACAAATGAGCTTGTTGGAATGAATATAATGGGTGATGTTGACACAAAAGGTAATTTTGAGATCCTTTTGCTAGATTGAGTCCTTGCAACAAAAAGAGATGCCTTGTTATTAAAAAAAAATGAAGAGACAATCACATTGCTAGAGAATTAAACCATTCAATACCTATAAGGAAAGCTAATCAATATTAATGACATATTTGCTTGATGGAATTCAATGGATTTAAGTACCCTGACAAACAATTGTGCTTGTTCCATTGAGTAGAATGTTTTGTGTAGACACCATAGTTAATCTGGCCATAATTTTGGTTAAATAAGTCCATGCAATGAAGGAAGGAGGCATGTTAGCTAGAAATGAAGTGGCGATCTCTTTATTTAGGATTTGAAAATTTCAATAGGTATAAGAAAAAGCTAATTGAGATCAATCAATGCTTTGTTTGATGGAATTCTATGGATTTAGTGATTCAAAGATGTGCAAATGAGCTTGTTGCAATGAATATAAAGTTTACCATTGGCACGAATGTTAATTTTGAGATCCTTTTGTGTGAATGAGTTGTTGCAATGAAAAGAGAAGCTTACTATCAAAAATGAAGAGGCAATCTCATTGTTTAATAATTAAACCATTCAATACTTGTAAGGAAAGAAAATCAAGTTCAATGACTCATTTACATGGTGAAATTGAATGGGTTCAGAGTACTAAGGGTGTGCAAACATGCTTGTTCCAATCAATATGATGTTTTATGTCGGCATAAAAGTTAATTTCACAATCATTCTATGTAAATGAGTCCTTGCAATGAAGGAGGGAGCCTTGCTGGCTAGAAATGAAGAGAAGGTCTCATTATTCAGGAATTGAAACATTGAATAGCTTTAAGAAAGCTAATCAAGATCAAACTAACCTCTATTCCAAAATTCAATGGCTTAGAGTTCCAAAGTTGTACAAATGAGCTTCTTACAAAGAATATAGTGTGTACTATTGACACAAAAGTTTTAATTATGGGATCGTTTTGTGTAAATGACTACTTGTAATGAAAGCAAAATTTTTATCAAGAAATGAAGCAATGGTCTCATTATTCAGGAATTAAACCATTTAGTTCCTATAAAGGGTAGAATTCAATGAATTTAGAGCATCAAAGATGTACATATGTGCTTGTTCCTATGAATAGAATGTTTTGTGTAGACACAAGAGTGAATTTCACCATCATTTTGGGTAAATAAATCCTTGCAATGAAGGACCCTTGTTAGCTAGAAATGAATAGAATGTCTCATTATCCAAGATTTCAAACTTTCGATAGGAATAACAAAAGCTAAATAAAAAAAAACAATCAAAGCTTTGTTTCATGTAATTCAATGGATTTGGAGTACCAAATACGCAAACAAGCTTGTTGCAAAGAATATAATGTTTCTTGTTGACACAAAAGTTAATTATGAGATCATTTTGTGTGAATAAGTACTTGCAACAAAAAAAAAAAAAAGGCTCTGTTATCAAAAAAAGTGTGGAGAGGCAATCTCATTGTTTGAGAATTAAACCATTCAATATTTGTGAAAAAAGCTAATCAAGATAAATGTCTCATTTACTTGATGGAATTCAATAGGTTCAAAGTACCAAAGGTGTGCAAAAAAATGTGTCAATTCCAATTAATAAAATGTTTTGTGCAAACAAAATTGTTAATTTCACCCTCATTTTGTGTAAAATGAGTCCTTAAAACGATGGAAGGAGCCATATTGGCTAGAAATGAAGAGACTACATCATTATTTTGAAAATTGAAGCATTCAATGCACAAAAGAAAAAGTAATCTAGACCAATTAGACTTTATTTTGATGGAATTCAATGTATTTAAAGTACCAAAGTAATACAAATGAGATTGTTGCAAAAAAAATATATTGTTTTATTGTTGACATAAAAGTTAATTATAGATCATTTTGTGTGAAAGAGTTCTTGCAACAAAAGATAAGTCTTGTTATCAAAAAATAAAGAGATGGTATCATTGTTCGAGAGAATTAAACCATTAAATACCTATAACAAAAGCTAATCAACATCAATGACTTACTTGCTTGATGGAATTTTAATGTATTTAGGGTACCAAAAAGACACACATACATGCTTGTTCTAATGAGTAGAATCTTTTGTGTAGAAGCACAAGTTAATTTCAACATCATTTTGGGTAAATGAGTCCTTGCAACAAAGGAATGAGCCTTGTTAGCTAGAATTACAGAGAAGGTCTTATTATTCAGGATTTGAAAATTTGAAAAGGTATATGAAAAGCTAATTAAGAGCAATCAAAGCTTTTTTTTAAAGGAATTCAATGGATTGAGAGGATCAATGATGTACAAGTCAACTTGTTGCAAAGAATATAATATTTACTATTGACACAAAAGTTAATTATGAGATCACTTTTTGCGAGTAAATTTTTTTAAAGAGAAGCCTTGTTATCAAAAACTGAAGAGACAATCTTATTGTTTGAGAATTAAATCATTCAATGCTTATAAGAAAAAAAGCTAATTAAGATCAATTATTCATTTACTTGGTGGAATTCAATAAGTTCAAAGTACCAAAGATGTGCAAACAGGCTTTCTCCAATGAATATAATGCTTTGTATGGACCTAAAAGTTAATTTCACCATAATTTTGTGTAATTGAGTCCTTGTAAAAAAGGAAGGACCCTTGTTGCCTAGAAATGAAGAGACGATCTCATTATTTAGATATTGAAACACTCAATACATATAAGAAAAGGTAATCTAGATCAATTAGACTTATTTTTTATGGAATTCAATGGATTTAGAAAACCAAAGTTGTTCAAATAGTCAAATTTTTTTGCAGCAGTGCTTTAAGCATTTAAGTTGGAATCTTGATAGCTGGAGGAGCAGGTCCTACAATGCTGATTCCGAAATTAACTACTCCTTTAGTAGTGTAAACCCTTTTGCTAAAATAGTCAAATTTTTCCCACCATCAAATGTTAATCCTTCAAAAAAGCCATGGTACATGCTAAGTACTTTCTCCCAGGATATTAACCTGTTTGGAAATGATATCATAGTCCCATTTGATGATCCACCGAACAGACACCAAATAGCAAAATTTAAGATTTTATTCCTTAAGTCAAGATTCTTTTCACAAAAATATTGATAAATAGTTTTTACTCTTAAAGGGAGTGTAATGGGATGTAATCCCCATTTAGGGAACCATATTTTAAACCAATTGGGAAATTTCACCTTATCATGAGGAGATTAATATGAAGAAACTAACTACATTTCTTTTGTGGGTTTTTGCAGAATAAAGATCTATCCAAAGCTTCAATATAGTTAAAATAATTGAAACTCTTAACCTTCCACCAGTTTTTTAATTCTTTATAGACTAGCAAATCACTTGCCATTCATCTGTCTAGAAAGATGATCCTTTTGATTTAAAATTTTGCATATGCCCAATCTTTGGTAGATCCATAACCAGCACCTCATTCAATTGGTTCAATGATCACTGGTCTTGTCTCCAAAAGAATCTGTCATCATAATAGTAATCTTTCATGGTGGTATGAGGATAAATGTTATCTTTTAAATAGAATCTTGCAACCTCATAAGGTAGAAGTTGAGCATAGTTGGGTTCAATTGGACACACAAAGTCTATATAAAACTTTGGGATGAAAGAATATGTAAGCTTTTTATTCTTTATTTAGTTGTTTCTCATAAGTATCATTTGATAAAGGATCTAATTCCTTGTTGTTTTTTGACTTGATGAACTAGAAACATCCATAGTTGGTGAAATATTCGACTTTGGTAGGGACACAGGCCCTTGTAGCTTAGGCCTCGTACTCATGAAGTGGTACCCTTTAAAAATTCATGAGTGAGAAAGTCAATAAAAGAATTTATAAATATCAAAATCAAAGGCTAATAATATTCTCTGCCACCTAGCAAAGAGTTGCTTTGAGGCTATATTTTTTGACATCTTTTAAAAATTTATCAGCTTTACAATTAATTCTAATAATAAATTTTTGATTCAATAAAATCTCCTTCAAACTTTTGAATGCACAATACTATAGCAAGAATTTCTTTCTTAATTGTAGAGTAATTAACTCTAGCTTGTCTCCAAATCCCATAAGTAAAGCATAATAAGCTTTCTTTGTGGTGAATCTTTTGTTTCAATATTCCATCATATCCTTGGTTAGATTTTAAAGGCATCTGGATGAGGAAGAATTAAACATGGAAGTTCTTTAGCCTTTTGATCTATTTTCTTAACTACTTTGTGTATGAAAGTGTGTCAATTCAGGAGGATTCTTTCTGATTCTTTCAAATCAAGGTTTAGCATCATAAGCTAATTATTTAAAAAAACTCTAAAACAAAATCTAGGCTTCCTAGAAATCTTTGTAATAGATTTTTGTCTCTAATTTTGTTTAAGAAATTTAAAAGCAAATTCAATTCAATTGCTTGATCTATTGGAATTGCGCTATTATTTTTGATGACGTGGCCAAGAAATGGAAGGCTGCAAGGCCTACCTTTTGCATTACAAATGATAAAATATTTATACGTTTAAGAAGGAGAAGGCTTATCATCTAGAGGTTGCTATCCTGAGAATAGAATATGTTGTAATTGATTTATGAAATCTCAACTTATGTGAATAAGTCCTTGCAACTAAAGGCAAAAACTTGTTAGCAAGAAATGAATAAATGTTTACGTTCTTTTAGAATTGAACCATTCAATACCTACAAAAAAAAAAAAAAAAAAAATCACATTAATCACTAATTTGTTTGATGGAATTCCATGGATTTTTAGTGCCAAGGTCATAAGGTTGTTGTTATTGCAATTAATATAACCTTCGGTGCATACATCAATGTTGCAATTAATATAATTATTTTCTTATAATTGTCTTTTTTCTCCTTTTAATTCCTTTATTTCAGCTTTAAGCTCTTGTATAGAGGGGTCTTTTTAGAAATATATCCTTTTACTCTATGAATCACTATTTTAAGGCTATAACCTTTTAAGATCCAAAATCATAGTATCTTCTTCTCTTAAGACTATAATAAGCCTTTGCTTTCCTTTAAGACCTTATAATAACCACATTCTCCCTAACTCGAAATCAAAGGGGTGATCTTCTAGAATGTCTAAATTCTATATCAATTTTGATTTGAATCATTGTCAAATAAGAAAATAGTCAATAATGATCTTTTATGGCCTTCATCAATAGAGAGTTCTTAATTTTGTGTGAATGAGTCCTTGCAATGAAGGAAGGAACTTTGTTAGCTTAAAATGAAGGGGAAGTCTCATTAGTCAGGAATTGCAACATTAAATAGCTATAAGAAAAGCTAATCAAGATCACCGCTTCAAGGAATTCTACAAGTTTATAGTAACAAAGTTGTACAAAGGAGCTTGTTGAAAAGAATATAGTATTTAATATTGACACAAAAGTTAATTTCTTGAACATTTTATGTAAATGAATCTTTGTAACAAAAGAGAACTCTTGTTACCAAGAAATGAGGAGATAGTCTCATTGTTTGGGAACTAAATCATTTAATACCTATAAAGAAAGCTAATCAAGATTAATGACTCATTTGCTTCATGTAATTTAATGGATTTAGAATATCAAAGAAGTACATATGCACTTGTTCCCATGAATAGAATCTTTTGTGTAGACACAAAAGTGAATTTCATCTTCATTTCGAGTAAATGAGTCTTTGCAATGAAGGAAGGATCCTTGATTGAGGAAAAGGTCTCATTATTCAAGATTTCAAACCTTCAATATGTATGAAAAAACTAGTTGACATCAATCAAAGATTTGTTTGATGGAATTCATTGAATTTAGGGAGCCAAAGATGTGAAAATGAGCTTGTTGAAAAAGAATATAATGTTTCCTATCAACACAAAAGTTAATTAAGGGATTATTTTGTGTGAATGAGTACTTGGAACAAAAAGAGAAGCCTTGTTATCGAAATATGAAGAGGAAGTCTTATTGATGAGAATTGAACCATTCAACATGTGCAAGGAAAGCTAACCAAGATCAATGACTCATTTGCCTGATTGAATTTAATAGGTTCAAAGTTCCAAAGGTATGCAAATGTGCCTGTTCCAAAGAATATAATGTTTTGTCTTGATGTAAAAGTTTATTTCACCAGCATTTTGTGTAAATGAGTCCTTGCAACAAAGGAAGGAGCTTTGCTGGCTAGAGATGAAGAGATAATCTCATTATTTTAGGAATTGAAACACTTAATACATATAAGGAAAGGTAACCTAGACCAATGAGACTTATTTTTTTATGGAATACATGGACTTAGAGTATGAAATTTGTACAAATGAGCTTGTTGAAAAGAATATGATGTTTATTGTCGACATAAAATCTAATTACAATATCATTTTGTGCAAATGAGTCTTTGAAATGAAAAAAAGTCTTGTTATCAAAAAATAAAGAGAGACAGTCTCATTGTTTGAGACTTAAACCATTCAATACATATTAGGAAACCTAATCAAAATCAATGACTTATTGCTTGTTGGAATTTAATGGATTTTGAGTACCAATAGTTTAAAGACGTGCTAACCCCAATGAATAGAATGTTTTGTGTAGACACAAATGGTAATTTCACCATCATGTTGAATTGAGACATAAAAATGAAGAAAAGCTAAATAAGACCACTAAAACCCCCCCCTTTCTTTTTTATAAAATTCAATGGATTTGACCAGTTATCTCCTTCCCAATGCATTCCATGCTTGCCTCTTCATCTTCCTTGCACTTAATGCTCTGCCTTGAAACTCTTCCCACCTTCTAGAATGGATTAGTCCTCAACTTACATTAATCCCAAGTGGTTTGGACATGATTCCAGGCCTTGAATTCGGATGGTGGAGTATCATGGCCCAAAACATACAAATCAAACCAGTTTCCTGCTCCATGGAGGCTTGCTGAACTTCACCCATGCACAACTTCATTCAGATGGCCTTATCTTCTTCTGTTGCCTTCACAAGAGTTGTAGCTCTTCGAGTAGTTTCCAATGACTCAAATTTCACAGATAAACTCCTTCCCATTTTTATGAGATATGACCAAAAACCAAAGCAGTGCCCAACTGATCTGCTCTGTCTAGCGCCTCTCTCATGATCAGAGTTCAATATTTTTCCCTGTCCAATTGGTTTGGAATTTGCACATGGCTTCTTTATGGAAGTCGTAGCTCAGTCTCTTAGCTATCCATAGAAATTGGTTTTGTTAAAATAAACCTCCTACAACCTAAGAAATAGTCAAAGTACATAAACTACACTAAAACCGAATTTAACCAGACTTTTCTAATAATTAGGCATATGGACAACTAAATGAGAAACTAATTAAATTACATCATCTAGACTATCAAACATGCATAGATATTAAGTATGAGGAAAAATATTATGCAAAACTTGGTTGTTATTAGATTTACAATACCAAACATGTACAAATGAGCTTCTTGCAATGAATACAATGTTCGATGTTGACACAAAAAAAATTAATCACACAAGATCATTTTGTGTATATTCTTGCAACAAAAAAAAGTGAAGCCTTGTTAACAAAAAAAATGAAGAGGTAGTCTCATTGTTCACGAATTAAACCATTCAATTCTTGTAAGGAAAGCAAATTAAGATCAATGCCTCTTGTTATCAAAAATTGAAGAGACAATCTCATTGTTCAGGAATTAAACATTTAATACCCGCAAAGAAAGCTAATCAAGATTAAAGACTCATTTTTCTTGATGGAATTCAATGGATTTTTAATATCAAAGTTGTACATACATGCATGTTCCAATGAATAGAGTGTTTATGTGTAGACAAAAGGTGAATTTCACCATCATTTTGGGTAAATAAGTTTTTTGCAATGAAAGAAAGAGCATTGTTAACTAGAAATGAAGAGAAGGTCTCATTATTTAGGATTTAAAACCCTTGATGTGTATAAGAAAAGCTAATAAATATCAAAGAAAGCTCTTTTTTTTAATTGATAGAATTCAATGAATTTAGAGAACCAAAGATGTGTGCAAGAGTTTGTTACAAAAAGAGAAGAAGAAAAAAAAAATGCCTCAATTTATTCAATTTAGAGAAAAAGTTGTCTTTGATATTCTAAATCCATTGATGGAATTCAGTGGATTTAGAATGTCAAAGATATGCACGTGTGCTTGATCCAATGGATAGAATGTTTTGCGCAAACAAAAAGTGAATTTCACCATCATTTTAGGTAAATAAGTCATTGTAACAAAGGAACGAGCCTTGTTAGGTAGAAATGAGGAAAAGCTCTCCTTAGTTTAGATTTCAGACCTTCAATATATATAAGAAAAGCTAATCAAGATCAATCAAATCCTTTTTTTTTTGATGGAATTCAATGGATTTAGAGAACCAAAGATGCACATATGTGTTTGTTGCAAAAAGAAAAGGAAAAGGAAAGATGCCTTAATTTTTTTTTTGAAAGGTTTATAAACTTCAAAGAAAATCTTTTTGCAATTTTTCAGATCCTAGTAAGTGTCTAGCACTTGAAAATGCTTGTCAAGAATATTTGAAAAAAAAAAAAGGTAAAAAATGTGAGTAGCTTTCATCCTCCACCTATAAATCTCTATTAAAATCAATGATAATGAGATTATTGCTTCACCTTATAAGAATGAAGCAACCACTAGAGCTGTTATACAGCAAGATAATTATAGTAATCTTTATCTTCAATTTGTTGGATCTTAACTTATGCATATTGAGCAAACAATTGAGGAAATAGCTCAAAATAGAGATGTTATTCCCAAACCTCTTGTTAAATCAAAAGTAGAAAAAAAATTATTTAAACCACTTAATTGGAAGAAATAAATTACAAAATGGTAGATAAAAGTTTTGCTAAAGTAGAATTGGTAAGTGAAATCTTCAAAAGACGTAAGGGTATGAATGAAAAGAAAAAGAAGTCATAGTCCAAGCAAAAGGGGAACAAATTTAAATTTGAAAGTGAGACAGAAGATTATATAGATCAATTATAAAATATGTTCTTATTAGAATAGCAACCTCTGAAGGATAAACCTTCTTCTTATGCAAAGGAAAGGAACCTTTTGATATTAATAAAATGACTTTAGTAAGGCTCATACAAAATTATATTATCCACGACCAACACTTGTTGATCTTCTAGTAAAAGAACAAGTTGATTATAGCTATGTTTAATATGATGGTGGTAGTGTGGATTAGAAGAATCTAGGAGTTCAAATAAAACATCAAATTCTCTTACTATTACATTATATGATGATGTTTGCAATTGTTGCTAAAAAAAAAAAAAGGGAAAGGGTAATTTTGACCTTGAGTTTGCAAAAATAATTACAAGTAGATTGACCTAACAGTTTAAAGGCTAGTAAAATTTTTATTTGTCTAGGGAGGCCAAAAAAAAAAAAAAAAAACAAATATTTTCTACAGTTAAGACTAAATCTAATGAATTTCTTTTTCATTAAGTTAGTACACTTCTTTATACTATTACTATTACCAATCATTTTATTGGTACTGCCACTTTGCTAGTTGATAAGACTTATGAGCAACTCATTAATTTGGGATACCCTAACTTATAACACTTTAGGTGATATAAAGATGTATTCTTCTCTAGAGTCTTTACTTAAGAAGATAGCTAGAATATATTTTGGAAAGAAAAAAAATTTTTAGAGTTACCTACCTTATTTGCAAAAAGAGTCAAGACTCAATTAAAATCTAAATAATGCTGGAACTATTGATTATAATCAATACACTCATGGAGGATTAGCTACTAAAGTAGTAGCTAAAGGAGTTAAAACTCTGTAAAGAATTGAAATTTCATAGGCTATTGCAAAATGAAAAAGCTCAAGGTAAGAAAGCTTTAGAAAACTTTTGTGAGTTGATGGGTTATTCACCCATTAGATATCCTACAAAACAAAAGAGTAGGAGTTATCAGTCCAATATTATGAAAAAAAAAGGCTTTCATACAAAAGAAAGCCCCCCCCCATAAGGTCTGAGAAGCAAAAAATAAAAAAAAAAGGAAAAAATGCCTCAGCTTAAAAAGATTATTGTTTGCTATAAGTGTGGAAAAATAAGGCACTATATTAATAAGTGCAAAACAAAAAACAAAGCAAAAGCTTCAAGAATTAGCTGTAAATGAAATTTTTAAAAGATCATTAATGCATATTTTCTTGTCAAAAAAAAAAAGTACTTAAAGAAGATATTTCTTCCTCAACTTTTTATTTTGATGTAGAAAGTTGTGATGCTCAATGTAACCATTACAAAGCATTGTGTAAGCAAAATGGCTTGTTAGTCTTAGCAAAAGAAGATAGTATGATTTTGGATCTTATTGATAAAAAAATTTCTAGATCCTAAAAAAAAAAACATGAGCAATTACAAAAATATTTTACATCTAGCAAAAATTCAGAATAAAATAATCTACTATTAAGGCTATGCAACTCAAGAAAAAATTATAGTTTAAATATTGTTATACAATCTATAAAAGGTAGTCCTCCTAAGTTATGCAGGGAAGAACTATCAAGTAAAGAGCTTAAAGATGAAATTCATACCTTGAAGATAGAAGAAAAAGAATTAAAAGAAAGAATTTTAATTTTGGAAACTTTGCCTGATAACGAAGAAATGTCTTTAGTGCTTCCAGAAACTTCCCTAAAGGAAGTTGTGAATACTGAAAGTCTTCAATAAATTAAACTTGTTGATAAAGTTATTACTCATAAATGGAATACAATTATTAAAAACTCATTGTTAATAAAGAATATATTTTCTCTGCTATCACCTTAATTGATTTTGGTGTTGAAATGAATTGTATTAATGAGCAGCATATAGTACTTTCAAAATATTTATCAAAAAGAAAAAAGTGTTAAGAACTTTTGATAAAAAAAAAAACTTATTTTAGTTACAAGTTTATTTGAAGTTGCTATTTGCAATGAAGGAATTTGCTATTTAAAGATAAACAACAGTTACAAAGATTTTTTTTGAATTTTTGAATTATATTTCAGAATGTTACAAGGATTTAGCTTATGATGCTAAACTTCTACATGAGAGATTAAAGAAAAAAATTTGCCTTCATGGGGGTGGAGAAAAAAAATACACAAGCTATTAAATAGATAAAAGTTGGAGTTAAAGAATGCCCTTGCTAAGCTATACCCCATTCAAATGACTTCAAAATTGTTGAGATAGATGCCTCAAACAAGAGCTTTGGTGATATCCCTTAGTTATCCCACCTATGATAAGGAGATGGGTGCCTTGGAGATATGTTAGCACTACCTTTGGCCTAAGAGTTTGTCATCCATACTAACCACAAATCCTTGAAGCACGTGGAGGAACGAAAGAAGTTGAACAAGAGACATGCCAAATGAGTCAAATTCATTGAAACCTTTCCCTACATAATCCAATATAATCAAGGTAAGGGGAATGTGGTAGTTGATGCATTATCTTGCTAGTATGCCCTTATCTCTATACTTTGTGCAAAGTTGGAGTTAAAGAATGCCCTTGCTGAGCTATACCCCATTCAAATGACTTCAAAATTGTTGAGATATAGATGCCTCAAACAAGAGCTTTGGTGATATCCCTTAGTTATCCCACCACCTATGATAAGGAGATGGGTGCCTTGGAGATATGTTAGCTACCTTTGGCCTAAGAGTTTGTCATCCATACTAACCACAAATCCTTGAAGCACGTGGAGGAACGAAAGAAGTTGAACAAGAGAGAGACATGCCAAATGAGTCAAATTCATTGAAACCTTTCCCTACATAATCCAATATAATCAAGGTAAGGGGAATGTGGTAGTTGATGCATTATCTTGCTAGTATGCCCCCTTATCTCTATACTTTGTGCAAAATTGGAGTTAAAGAATGCCCTATTAATGATATATATTATGAAATGACTTCAAAATTTGTTGAGTTTTATGCCTCAAAACAAGAGCTTTGGTGATATCCCTTAGGGAAATGTCCTATGATAAGGAGATGGGTTTAATTGGAGATATGTTAGCATACCTTTGGTGCCTAAAAGTTTGTCATCTATCAAAACAAAATTAGGGAAGCATAGTGGAGGGTTATTGAAAGAAGTTGAACAAAAGACATGCCAAATGAGTCAAATTCATTGAAACCTTTTCCCTTCATTTGCCCACACCTAAAAATCAGTTGTTGGGAATGTGGTGTGTAAGAAGTGCATAACATATAAATAGTATGCCCTTAATCTATAGTTTTTGCAAAGGCTTCTTACACTCCTTTTACTTGTACCTATACCAACACAATGTTCTCAATGATTCTATAGACTTTGTGTGCTAAAAAAACTGCCATTACTCAAAAAGCTTGGATTTCTATATCCATTTTGTTTTGACACTATATCAAAGATAGCACACTTTCATCCCGTGCCATAAAAATGACAATGCAAACAATGTATTAAATTAGCTTTAACTTTAGATAGGTACATTTGCATGGCATGCTTGAGTGCATTGTTGTTTCATGAATGCTGTCATTAACAAAAGACATAGTTAAGTCAAAAATCCAAAAAGCTTGTTTCCACATCTTTGGCACACTAAACTCTAAAATCCATTGAATAATTTGTTAAAAAAAAAAAAATGTTGTTGTTGATTATTTTTATTTTTTTGCTAGTATGCCCTTATCTATAATACAACCTCAAAAAAATTGGAGTTAAAAATGCACATTTAGCTATAACTAGCAAAATGACTTCAAAATTTGTTGAGATATGATGTTTAACAAAAGCATTGAAGATATCCCTTATTTATCCCACCTATGATAAAACATGGGTGCCTTGGAAGATATTTTGTACACCTTTGTGCCTAAGAGTTTGAATCCATAAACAACCACAAATCTTTGAAGCACGTTTCCAAAAGATTTTGAACAAGAGACATGCCTTGAGTCAAATTCATTGAATCTCTTTCATCTCTTCCAATATATTATCAAGGTAAGGGGAATTGGTATTGATTTATTTTATATATGCCCTTATATCTATACTAGGTTTGAAGTTTTTTTGGCTTTTGGGGCTTAAGGCTTCAATATTAGGCATTGATTATTGAGGCTGAAGACTCACAAATGAGTATAGGGCAGTGGCTTGCTTGGCTTGCTTTTTTAGCTTGGAGCTTTGGGAAAAAGGGTTTGGGAACCTGAAGGGTTTGAGCTTTGGTTTTCTGAGCTAAACATGTCAACAACCCATGCTTTTGGTTGGGTTGTTTGTGATTTCTTTGCTTAGGCTTCTTTTGGGATTTCTTGGGCATGGGGGCTTTGGGCTTGTTTTGAGGTTGAGGTTCCTATTCCTTGCAAGAATTCTCTTGTAAGAAAATTTGGTAAGCAGTTTGAAAGAATTTTAAATATGTTCAAATTTCAAAATCAAAAAAACACTTAAAATTGCTTGCTATATCATGCAAAAATCTATTTGGATGCAATCTCTTGAACATCATTTTGTAAAATAGATTTTGCTACTTGACAATCAATGTGTAATAAGAATTTTTCATTTAGCAAATCATGCTAAAAATTTTGAAATGCATAAACCTATTGCCAAATTTTCCTTTTTAATGGTGGAATACGACCTTTGACAATCATTCCAATGCTTGGGATGTGAAACAAACAAGTCATTTCATGTTGATCCTTAACTTGTTTAAAATCCCTCCATATCGTAGTTTCAAAACGTCTGTGTTTCAAAGTATCTTGGGTCAGCTGGGATTTTCTTATGTGAAGGCAAAGCAACTCTCTCTTATTGATGTTTAATCTCTCTCACTAGGGCTGTGTGTGTGTGATCAGTCCATGGTTGAGATGAGGCCTGGTTTAGGTTGGTCAAACCTTCTTGGAACATCTTAAGATTAAGGAGCTTGGATGGACTGAAAGTAATGGGTTTGGATTTCAAGTTGATGGGCTTTCAAGGATCTTTTGTAGAAACTAGGCTTAAGCTTGATCATTTCCTAATGTATTAAGTCTCTTAAGGATTTGCTCTTGAGCACATGTTAGGATGCTCACCTCTTTCTCTTTTGACCCTATTTCAGAAGAGGCTTCGAGTTCATCAACTTGGAGACCAACTTCATCCTCAGAAGATGGTTCAGGAGTACTAGCTTCTAAGTTTTCAATTAACAATGCTTATAGTTGGGCTTGAATAGTATCAAGAAGTTTAAAGGCTTGGAGTTTTTCTTTTTTTTTTTTTTTTTAGTTTATAGTATGGGCTTTTGTTTGTTTAGGCTTATTAGGTTTGGGCCTAAAAGTTATTTTGGGCTTAGAAGATTTTTGGTGTTGGTTGGGCTTAGATTTTGAGTATAAAGGATTTTTTGATTTAGTATTGGGCCTATGCTTTCTTTTTTTGTCTTTTCTTTGTGATAAAAGGTTATCATCAAAAAGGATTGGGCACAAAAGGATTCTAAATCCTTTTGATTCTACTTTTGTTCCCACTCGATCTATTTTTGGAGCTTTAGATCTGCATAGATTTGTAATCCTTCTTTCTGGTCAAAGCTTATCAGTTCAGCATAAGGAAAGGAATTTGCCATTATACTAAGCTTGCAATATAAATCTTACCTTATTGCTGAGTAGCCTTGGTAATCCTGCCAAAAACATTTCTTTCCAGAAACATGATTCACATCATCTTGTTGCATGACACATGTTAGAAACATATTTTTTTGTACCAACGCAAATTGTGTAAATATTTGTATTTAAGATTGGATAAGAGTTTAGCGTTCTTATCCTTTATGTGAGATGGATCACCAATAAAGTGCTTTGTTATAGCAAAGATAAGACTTGCCACAGCATTGGGGATTGTTTGTTGCTTATTATCAAGGAAAAGTTCATCATGAACATCTCTCTTGATAGCTTGGAAAAAAGCTATCGTGGTCAGCTGGAGTATGTGTTCCAACTAGACTTTAAGCTATCTTAAGAATCCTACAACAAGGATCTTGACAATGGCATGGCCAGAGGTATGACTATGGGTCATGTACGCATTGGACACCATGGTCATTTGTTGAAGGAGATTCAGAATCTGATGTTCAAAATATCCATCAATGTTACACTCATAAATAAAAAATTGAACTGTATTTTGGTTGAAGAAGATTTCTTCAAAAGCAAGGTCAGGAGCTGTGGGTCTAAGATATTACATCTTCGAAGATGTTCCCAGTGGTTCCACTTTGAGATGTTGTACTTTTAGTGATTTTCTGTTTGACACAGAAGCTTGAGATGAGCCTTCATCAAGTGCAGTCAAAGTCTATACCTCTTTGCTTGTTGATACTTCTTCAAATTTAGATTCCTTTAGATCCTAGAGTCTGAGCATAAAAGCTTCCTAAAATTCATTTTATGATGAATTTCAAATTTAAAAAGGGTTTAAAAATAGGTTTTGTTGAAAACTCTATATAGCAGAAGTATCAAATTTTGAAATTTCTTTTGAAACTGAAAAATTTGACATAGTAGCATCAACATTTGAGAGTTGGTGGCCAATTGTTTGTAAAGTTTTATTTGTATAATTATTTTAATCAAAAAGCTTCATGCTATTTACATACTTTGAAAGAGAAGAGCCTTTGTGCTTGAATTGAATTTCAGATGATGGAGGATGAACTGTCTGTCTATATTTTTTTTGAGCCATTCATTAAGTGACACTAAGTGGATTTGAGCTTGTAATTCATCTTCATCTATGAAAAATGACCACAGCTACTCCCCATTGAAAGTAGTACCCATCAAACCAATTAAAGAATAAAACATGCTTTTTGTTTTTGGTCATCCAGTCATAATAATTTTACTGGACTTTCAGTTTTTTCTCATTTTAAAAATTATTGAAAAACCATTCTCTTTTTTCAGCATTAAGCTAGTCATAATGAGCTTCTTGTAAATGAATTTATAATTCTAAAGAAGCAGAAAAATGAGTTTCTTTGTAGGGAATACAATTTTTTTTTGTTGACACAAAAAAGTAATTATGGGATCATTTTGTGTGAATAAGTCCTTACAATGGAAAAAGAAAGCCTTGTTAACAAAAAAAAAAGGTGTGGCAATCTCGTTGTTTGAGAATTAAACAATTCAATACCTGTAAAGAAAGCAAATCATGTGAATCATTTGCTTGCTGTAATTCAATTGAATTTAGAGTACCAAAGGTATACAAACATACTTGTTCTAATGAATAGAATATTTTAAGTGTGAGAGACAATCACATTATTCAAGAATTAAATTAATTTTACATATAGGAAAAGCTAATCTAATCCAATGAAAACTATTTTTTTTTTTTTTTAAGGAATTCAATGGATTTAGAGTAGCAGAGATGTACAAATGAGTTTCTTACAATGAATACAATGGTTGTTGACACAAAAGTTGGTTACAAGAGCATTTCACTTGAATAAGTCCTTGCTATGAAAAAAGAAACCTTTTTCTCAAAAAATGAAGAGATGGTCTCATTGTTTGGGAATTAAACCATTCAATACCTATAAGGAAAGTTAATCAAGATCAACAACTCATTATTCAAGAATTGAATCGTAGCTGTAAGACAAGCTCGTGAAGATCAATCTAGCCTTTGTTTGAAGGATTTCAATGGGTTTGGAGCACCAAAGTTGTATAGATGTGTTTGTTGCAATGAATATAATAAATATTGATGTCATTATTATCAAAAAAAAAAAAAATGAAGTGACAACCATGCCTTTTGTTCAATTCAATGGATTTAGAGTACCAAAAATGTACATACAAGCTTGTTGCAATGAATATTGTTTGCTATTGACCAAAAAGTTAATTACAAGATTATTTTGTGTGAATGAGTTCTTGTGAGGAAAAGACAAGTCTTGCTAAAATGATATGACAGGAATTAAACCATTTAATGCCTACAAAGAAAGCTAATTAAGATCAATGATTCATTTGTCTGATGGAATTTAATGGATTCAAAGTACCAAAGGTGTGCTCAATCCAATGAATAGATTGTTTGTATGGACTCAAATATTAATTTAACCATTTATTTTTGTGTGAATGAGTCCTTACAATGTTGGAAGGAGCCTCATTAGCTAGAAAAGAAGGTTTCATTATTCAGGAAATAAAACATTCAAGACGTATACAAAAAGCAAATAAAGATAAAACCAAAGCATTTTTTTTTGATGGTTTCAATGGATTAAGAGTAGCAAAGATGTAGAAATGAATTTCATGCAATGTATACAATGGTTTTTGTTAACACAAAAGTTAGGTACGAGATCATTTTGTGTTAATGAGTCCTTACAACAAAAAGAGAAGCCTTGTTATCAAAAAATGAAGTGGTTGTCTCATTGTTCAAGAATTAAACCGTTTAATACCTATAATGAAAGCTAATTAAGATCAATAACACATTTAATTGTTGGAATTCAATAGGTTTAGAGTATCAAATGTGTCCAAACATGATTGTTCTGATGAATATAGTGTTTTGTAAAGATAAAATGGTTAATTTCACCATCATTTTGTGTAAATAAATCCTTGAAATGAAGGAAGGAGCCTCATTAGCTAAAAATGAAGAGGTCTCAATATTCAAAAATTGAAACATTAAATAGCTATAAGAAAAGCTAATGAAGATCTATCTAACCTTTGAAGGATTTCAATGGGTTTAGAGTATGAAAGTTGTATATACATGTTTTTTTGCAATGCATATAATGAATATGTGCATCCTTGTTATCGAAAAATGAAGTGATGATCACACATTGTTTGGGAATTATACCATTCATTACTTGTAAGGAAAGCTAATCAAGATCAATAACTAATTTAATTGATGGAATTGAATGGATTCAAGCACCAATGATGTACCATTGATCTTATTGCTATATAATGTTTGCACTTGTTACAAAAGCTAATTATGAGATCATTTTGTGTGAAGGACACTTAGCAATGAAAAGGGGAGCCTTGTTGTCAAAAAATGAGGAGGTATTCTCATTGATTGAGAACAAACCATTCAATACCTATAATGAATGCAAATCAAGATCAATTAACTCATTTACATGATGGAATCCAATGGATTGATAGTACCAATGATGTATAAACAAACTTGTTTCAATGAATATAAATTTTGATGTTGATACATAAGTTAATTAAAGGATCATATTGCATGAATGAGTCCTCACAATTACAAGAAAAGGTCTTATTGTCAAAAAAAAAAAAAAAAAAAGACTAGATAATCTCATTATTCAGGAATTGAATACATAGAAGAAAACATAATATGGACCATTCACACTTTTTTTTTTTTATGGAATTCAATGGATTTAGAGTGTGAGAGATGTACAAAAGAGCTTGTTACAATGGATATATATTTACTATTGACACAAAAGTTAATTACGATATTATTTTGCACAAATGAGTCATTGCAATGAATAGGAATGTCTTATTATAAAAAATTACGAGATATTCCCATTATTCAGGAATTGAAACACTCAATACTTATAAGATACTATACCAATCATACCTTTTTTTTTTTGGGAATTCAAAGGACTGTTGAAATGAATATAATGTTTGCTACTGACACAAAAGTTAATTACAAAATCATTTTACATGAATGAGTCCTTGCAATGAAATGAGAAGTCTTGCTATCAATAAATGAAGAGACAGTCCAATTGTTCAGGAATTGAACCATTCAATACCTATATGGAAAGCTAATCAAGATTAATAACTCATTTGCTTGATGGAATTTAATGGATTTAGAGTACCAAAGTTTTGAAGATGTGCTTGTTCCAATAAATAAAATATTTCGTGTAGACCAAAAAGTTAATTTCACCATCATTTTGTGTAAATAAGTCCTTGCAATGAACAAAAAAGACAAAATCTCATTATTCAAGTATTGAAACACTCATATGTATAAGAAAAGCTAATCTAATCCAATGAAACTGTTTTTCTTTTGACAGAATTCAATGTATTTAGAGTAACAAAAATGTTAAAAGGAGTTTCTTGCAATGAATACAATGGTTGTCATTGAAACAAAAGTTTGTTGTGAGATCATTTTGTGTTGATGAGTCCTTACAAGGAAAAGAGAAACCTTTCTAACAAAAAATGAAGTGGCAGTTTCATTGTTCAAAAATTAAACTATTCAATACTTACAAGGAAAGTTAATTAAGTTCAATCACTCATTTCATTGATGAAATTCAATAGTTAGAGTACGAAAAGTGTCCAAACTTTTCTGTTCCAATGAATATAATGTTTTGTGAAGGCAAAAAGGTTAATTTCATCGCCATTTTGTGTGAATAAGTCCTTAAAACAAAGCAAGGAGCCTAGGAGCATTGTTAACTAAAAATGAAGTGAAGTCCCATTATTAAGGAATTGAAGCATTAAATAGTTATAAAAAAAAAGCTAATGAAGATCAATCTAACCTTTGTTTGAAGGATGTCAATGGGTTTAGAGTGCCAAATTTTTATAAATTTTGCTTTGTTGCATTGAATATAATGAATATAGACGTCCT